>JAWNOS010000317.1:1105000-1337500 GCA_035045845.1 Drosophila buzzatii
ATACACGCAAACTCGCATACGTATTGTTAATATAGAAATGGATCTCTGAGCACCAAAATACATATACTCCATATTGGACGTCAAGCTGTTGCTTGCACTGTGCAGTTAGCAAAGTGCGCACTTAAGCATGAGTATAGAAAAATATCAGTTCAGGGGTTATTCTAGTCGAGAGCACTCTTAGGTGTTTCTCTTGTCCTCAATGGGTTGATGAGCCTGTGGCAACGACTTTTGTGAATTCATTTAAATGCCGAAACACGTTTCAAAATAAATGGACGCATTAATTATTTCAACATTCATAAATTGCTAAGCTGTCGATGTCGATTTAAATCTAGCTAACAACCATGGTAGTAGAGGTCGGCAAAACCGAAAGCGCCGCTCTTAACAAATCCGCGTATAGTTATGTAAAATAAATGAATTAAAAACACAAGCGCAATCCCACGCCGTTATATTAGCTACGCATAATTGCTGCGCCAATAAAGTTGCTGTTGCTCCCTTCCCATGACAAGGAGTGGCATGAAACATGGCGCTGTGCGTGACCCGACAACATAACAGCATTTAAGTGGCCACCGCAGCTGTGGGGAGTGAGCGTCGTGGCCCTAGCTTTAGCCATGTTTGGCAACATGTTACAAAAAATTGATGCGAGTGCTACTGATGTTGCTGTCGGTGTTTCTGCCCACACACACACACACACACATACATACATACATACACACACACTCACTCATTTGCACACACTATTTACGGCTTGTAAAAAACCTTGTCAAATATTTGCCCAAATTTATTGACGACTCGTTGTACATGGCGTATGCGCACTGCCTTAAAGGTCCGCTTCTGCACAGATCAGAGCCATATCAGCATCAGCAGCAGCAGTAGCAGCAGCAGGAGCACCAGCAGCAACAATCGAGCCCCTCAATCCGCTGTCTGACATCAAGCGCTGCATTTGATAGCTGACTGAGCAGCAGCAACTGTCATTGTTGTTGACCGTGTAAAACGCAAAAGAAAATTATATTTAATTACTCAAGCAAAAGCATGACAACTGCAAATGTCGACAGTCAGCAGTGGCGTGAACGGAGCAGGGAAACCCAGGGCCTGGGGTAAGGACTGTCAGCTTGTCAACAGCAGGCACCAATGCCGAGCGGCTGGTCAGTGTTTTTTGTGAAATATTTATTTAAATTGTGCAAAATAAATGCGCTTAAAACTGAAAAGCGAGCTGAAAGAAGCCAGCAGCATTGCAGCACTCGGTGCAGTTGGCAGCAGCTAAACAAAAGCCACACCAAAACACAGCAACAGCAGTATGAGTGAGTGTGAATGTGAGTGTATTTTGGGAAAGGCCTGCAAAGTCTGAAAATGTGTTTGCTAGAACATTTCAGCTAACAAAAATTTCGGCTCGAGCGAAGCGTTCAAATGTTATCTGAAATATAAAACAATAATCAACATTAGTCCGCTAAGTAATCATATTGGGAGATATATTATTCTAGATATTAATTTCGTAGATAAGCGTTTAGTAACTATCATAGCTCTAAGTTTGGCTATATATATATATATATATATATATATATATATATATATATATATAAATATTTTAATTTACAATCACAAATATGATTGCACTTGGGATCTGCAATGATGCCTATCTTGATACAACAGTATATTTGCTTTGGCCCCTTCAACACCTATTTGCTCAATTCATCAATGGAAGCATCCTCAGAATAGAATGCTAATCTTAGGCCCTGACTTAATGTTCGTGTCCCTGTCCAGTTACACAGATCCATTCGACATGCTTCAATTGTTCACATATTGTCATCGCCCGCACGCCTGTTGGTTACGAATTGATTGTCAGCTTCCGAGAAACCACAAGGAGAGAAATTGGAGCAGCGAGCCATGGATAGCAGTAGAAGAGCAAGCGAATCGTAGCATATGTAAAGCAGAAAAAACTCTGCTGCAAATGACTTGTATGCCATTGAGATAAACCCAAATTTATTTATTTTTGCCATAAACTCGCAAAAGGACTTTTGGCTTGCCATTGTCGGCTGGTCGCATGTGTGTAGGTGAGACTGCGGGCATGGCTATGTGTATTCGTGTGTGTGTTTATGTTTGTGTTGGTGTTTGTGTTTGTGTGTTGCTGGCATTTTGTATTCGTATTTGTATTTGAGCTTTCAACACCAACAACAATGGTCGCTGGCAACTAACTACGATTCCGTAGGCAATTAATTTAGTTGGAAAAGCCAAAAGTACAAAACACATGCACACAATCACACACACAGACACATCCATACACAACATACGTGGCAAAAATATGAAATGGCGCAAGAGCGGCGCAGTGGCTGCCTTCGTCGTCAGTCACTGGCAAAAGGAAAACAGCAGCAGAAGCGGAAAATAAAAGAAAAACTTGAATGGAAATTCAATTGAGTGACATGAAAATGAAATTTTTCATATTTTGCTGCTGCTGCCGGTGCTGATGCTGCTCTTACTGCTACTGCAGAGCAACAACTGCCGCTGCTACTGCTGCAGAAGCAAAGAGAAGTGAAACGTTTTGGCTGCCAGGCACATCACAAACACAATTCGCTGTTGTTGTTGCTGCTGTTAGCCGCAATAATAGTTAAAACAACAACAATAAGTAAGCAACGGCAGCCGACGACCCATTCAAACTCTCTCTCTCTCTCTCTCTCTCTCTCTCTCTCTCTTCATTTCTCTTTACTCATGCTTTGCTTATATGCTTTTCCCCCCAAAAAACATTTGCGTCTGACATTTTCATAATTAGGTATTCAAAATCTTTAATAACGGTTACTCTTGCTGCTGCTGCTGCTGCTGCCAGTTGCCATTGGTGCTGTCGTTGCTGCTGCTACTGCTGGTACTGCTGCTGCTGTTGTTGTACCTCAAGCTGTTGCTCAATCCTCACACACTGCCTCCCTCACATACATCCGCATCCGTCTTAAACGTTTTTTGTTGTCCTTGCATTTTAGTTTTGGCTTTTTGTTGTTAATGCTGCCACAAGTTTTTGTTTCTGTGCGGCACAACTCGCCGAACCGTAACAACAACAGCAACAACAACGAAAAGAACATTTGTGCCTGTTTGCTCCTTGGCCAACTTGCTTTGGCTGCTGTCTGTGGGTAACCTAAGCGTCTGTCTATCGCAAATGGCTGTTGATTTCGCACGGCACGGCTAGCTGATTGTGAATTGCCATTGAATATTGCCAAACACGTTGCAGATATTCCAGCTGAGCAGGGGAACAAAGAAAAAGTCATTGAAATCTACTTTTCTGTTCTAATATATTGTTCTTTAAATGTTTTATAAAATCTGGTATATGTAACATTAGAATATAACAAGGAAATCTGTGATGGAAAGCATAAATTAAATTTATAAAGATTTTACGAGTTTTTATTTGAAAGATAGAAATATCCATTATATCAGCCAAATAGATCAATAAACGAACAAAATCGATTGATGTAATCACAAAAAAAATAAGTTGATCTAGCCCTGTCCGTCTCTCCGTCTGAACGTCGACATTTTGGAAACTATTAAAGCTAGCAAGCTGAAATTTTACATAAATATAAATATAAATATATATATATATATATATATATAAGTTATTATATATATATATATATATATATATATATATATATATATATATATATATATATATAACTTCTGCACCGTTTGAGCTAGAGACTTCAAATTTATATATTTAGATAGATATTATTATCAGCGGCCAAAGTTCAGCCCAACCCACCCCAAAGCCACGGAAGCAACTGCGCGGTTAGAAGAAGAGTATTAGTCTTTTCGACCCTTCTCGACTACAGTCTTCCTACTTGTTTTTTCTTTAGTATAATACAAATCTATATTTATTTGCGTTTTTCATTTAATAGTCGTAATATTATTTTCTCAGTAACGCAGTTGATTGAAATGAAAGCGAATAACACGAAATGTATCTGACGGCTCTTATTAAGCGAAGAAATATGAATGCTGTCCGCTTTTAAGCTGTTGCTGTGAAGAGCTGAGAAAATTTGCCCAGTCTCGGCCACGTCAAAGACTTTGTTTTGTCCGCAATTCAGTTTCCGTCAGTGGCAGTAACAGACGAAGCAGCAGCAAGCGCGGCAGCGTTCTTGTCATCCCCTGACAGCAGTTCCCTTGTTACTTAAAGGAACACAACAAGCAGCATGTCCAATTGTGCCCGTCTCCTGGTTGAAGGATGCGACAACTTCAGCTTCTGTCTTTGACGGTGACAATATTTGCGCGTCTTCTTGGACAGGCCCACCGCTGAGCCAGACAACAAAGAATCACTATTCCTTGGCCACTTGTTACGCTAAGTTGAGGCGCGCTATTGCTCTCGTAATCGATGTAATCGATTAATTTCAGAACTGTTTTGGAGACTCTTTCTAAGGACTATCTAAAATTTGACAACTCCTACTAGGGCATTTGCAAATCAGAAAAGAATATATCTTCTACAGCTTTACTGTTACGAACTCAAACATACCTCCTCTATTAAGTTACCAAAACTATATGTGCTTCTTTTAAAAATCTTTTATTATACCCTGAGCCCATTGAAAGTGGGAAATCAGAGTATAATGGTTTTGTTAAAAGCATGCAACAGGCAAAATAAGCTGTGGCAGACATAATAGATATATATATTCTTGATCAACGCGACGTGCTGATTCGATATAACCATAGTCGTCTGTCCATTTGTCCGTCCGCCTAGAGATTTGAAATTATACATAACACTCGTATCGTTCTTTGCAGGGTTGGATAGCATCTCCTAGTTTAGCAATATCGACTCTTTCTTGTTTAATTGTTATCTTTTGACTGTAGCGATAGTCTCTGCAAGGATTGCCCTTCATTCTGGTCAACTTCTGCAATATAAGACTCTGATCTGACCAGTAAACTTTCCAGAGTAAATAAGGCACAATGAATATTTATTTCTATTTTAGATTGCAGATAATGTTCTCTGTCCATCTCCCGTATCTCTCATTTTAGCATTTCCAGAAGACTATAATACTATATTAATATGGATAATATGTTAATCACAAGCTATTTTTAATGAATAATAAACAATCGAGGATAAATAAAATCAAATATATTTTATATAAACAAACCCTCAAATAACATTAATTGGAACAATTGCAGTATTTTAATACACTAGAATGCGGCTATAACGACGCTCAGGGGAGTGACGATTTTACGTCTTCATACCTGGAGGACTGATACAGACAGGCCCAACATGATCCACTCAGCTTGCCCACTCATTTTATAAAAAAAAAAAATAAAAAAAAAAAAAAAATTAAATTAAAAAAAATAAAAATTACAGAATATCAATATCAATCAGACAATATAAAATACAACGTGCTGAATTACGAAAAACAAGTAAGAACGTTGCAGTTAGGCGCAGCTAACTGCGAGAGACTCTGATCTAGATGTCTGTAGGTGCCGTTTATTTATTTAATAAATGAAATAGTATTTCGGCAATTGAATTGTGACTGAATTGTGAGTTTTTCGATCGTTACTTTAGTTTTGTTAAAAGGTGCTCTAGGAATGTCTTATTTGGTTTTAGTTAACGCATTCTAGACCATGGCAGTAGCGCTGGTTGTAAGTGCTACGCAAGCTATAATTAAGCGAGTGGGTTGCGAATCCCACATAACACCTTTTTTCCAAAAATTATTATTTTTTTAATTTTTTTTATATTTGTGCATTTTATATTATTATATTTATTATAAAATGCTTGCTGCCAGATATTTATAAACATACGCATTTGAATTGTACATTTAGGAGACTAGAAACTACTTTTCCGATTTGCCACGCTGTGTGGCAAGCAATTTTTCTATGCATGCATATATGTATGTATGCATGTGTACACAGACGTTTGTACGTGTATACACATCCAAGTATGTATATATGTTCCAAGAATTGCGATTGTATTGTTTTGTGTCGTCCCAAGCTGCTGATCAGCTGATCAGCTGTGAATTTATTTAGGTTTAGCTAACGATTACATGTTATTTGGGTCATCGATAGAGGAGGACATTAGGAACTGAAGCATCAAATTTTCAAGCTTCTAGCTCTAAAACTGTAGGAGATATACACTTTTGCGGGTTGCCACGCCCCCTGGGGGCGTAGATATATCTACCATAGCTTATTGGTCTTGGGTTGTCAACCCGAGAATACATGCAAAATTTCAAGTCTCTAGTGTTAATAGTGTTCAAAATAGTGTTCAAAATTTGAAAAATCACTATATATTCAGGTCCGATTTGCCACGTCGGCGTAGACATAAAACTTTAAGATCGATCTTCATAGAATCATAACATTAACTCACATGCCAAAAATCAATTTTCTAGCATTAACGGTGTAGAAGATACGTTTTTCCCGATTTGCTACGCCCCAATAGGCGTAGATATATCCGCCATAGCTTTTTGAACTTGGGTTGTCACCGCGAGTATACATTTCAAATTTTAACTCTCTAGCTTATGATCTAGTATGATTTCTGGCATATGGGCGGAAGAGTTTTCCGATTTGCCACGCCCCTAGTGGGCGGATCGGGAAAATTGTTACACTTTATAATTCGGGAGCATATATGAGTATATGTTCCAAATTTCAAGTCTCTAGCTCTAATAGCGCCGAAAAATATTGTGTTCATATGGACAGACGACAGCAAGACGGACATTGCACAAACCCAATAGGCTCTTTTTCCCTTTTTATACCCTGAACCCGTTGAAAATGGGAATTCAGGGTATAATGGTTTTGTGAAAATGTATGTAACAGGAGACGTCGCAGACCCCACAAAGTATATATATTCTTGATCAGCATAAAAAAATAAGTTGATTGAGCCCTGTCCGTCTGTCCGCCCGTTCGTCCGTATGAACGTCGAGATTTCAGAAACTACAAAAGCTAGAGAGCTGAAATTTCACATGAATTTCACATGTACGTTTTTTGGGAATAACTGCTACATTGTTTTAGCTAGAGACTTCAAATTTGTATATTTAGATAGATATTATGAATACGCAGATTATATAATTTTCAGATTTTTTATGCCACGCCCCCTTCACCACCAATTTGGAAAAAACGCATTTCAAATACTAGAGACTTGAAATTTGGCACATAGATACATTTAGATACTCTTAATCTACTCTGAAAATATATACTATACCCAAAGTATAGCCCAACCCACCCCAAGCCACGGCAGCAACTGCGCGGTTAGCAGAGCTCGCATCATGCGATCGTAAAGAAGAAGACTATCACTTTTTTTGCACGGTTCAGGGGATCTCGTAGTCGAGCCGTCTCGACTAGAGCCTTCTTACTTGTTTGGAACAGAGTCTAAAAATTACAGAACAGAAAATGTATAGTATATGGAACAAAAGAAGATCCATCTCACTAAAATTGTATTTGAAATATTTTGAAATACTGGTGAACTATGGAAAGGTCCATATTATGCAAAATTTAAATATTTCTAACACCTGCGACAAGCGCAAGAGCCAATGCCATGAGATGTCCTGCATTTAGTGTCATAGCGGAGTTGTTGCACTTTTCCTCTGATTGCGTCACCCACTTCAGGTATTGAAGTTGAATCATTTCCTTGAACTTGTTCTGGATGAAGATCTTCTGTTCGTCAGTCAAATGACGATTGCGTGTCCACACCTTGGTGCGGGGTATGTATGCAAGGCCTTCGAAACCGCAGAAGATGGCGTATGATGTAAGATCGGTTTCAACCAACTTATAAGTGGCGTTTACGGTGCTGTCTTCCCCGATTTTCCATGTGAATACGCCATGCTTAGCATTATCATCCCAGAGCAACGATTTGGATTCCTTGACGCTTTCCCATTTGCTATTGGCGGCATCCACATACTCGACTTGCAGCTCTAACATATTTTTATCGTTGGGACTGTCGGCCAGTGTGTAGTTCAGGCATTCCATCTTATCCATGCTAGTGCCGCGTGCCGTCTCAAACCACAAACCGGAAAGCTGTGCACGGCAAAGAGTCATAAATGGTCACACCTGCAAATGTGATGCTTTCACTTACGCCTTTCAGATCGAATTCAGTGCCAGCATACCTAGTGCACATAAAGAATGGGAACTTAGTAGTAGTCTCTGGAATCCCTGTGGTGTCTGTAGTCTCTGTGGTTTCTATAATCTCTGTAGTTTCAGGGAGCTCCGTTGTTTGCGACTGAACGGCATTCAGTCCACAACCTAACAGGATCAGTACTATCCATACATTCCTTTTCATTTCAATTGATAAGGGCACCACTCGATTCCGAATTCGTATTGCAACTGGCCCACGTTACTAAAACAATCGGAATAAATAGTAAATATCTTATCTAATAACCTGATAAGATAAAATAAAATACACGAAAAAAATACTGGGAACAGTTTTCAATTATTTATGTGTGATATAATTAGTAGAATTCTTCATTTATTATTTTAATTTCTTTCAATTATTTTATGTATAACATTTTACATGTTGAAGGCAGGCATAAGAAAGTGTAGCAGACTTCTTGAACAATATATGTATGTTACTTATGATGACGACAAGATGAGTCAAGCGAGGTACTTACAGCGTACTTATTATTACATTTTCATTCTACTTATATATTATAACTATTTTATTTCTTGTTATGTTAATAATGTTAATACGCTTGTTTTTTACATTTTTCATAAGCAAAGATTTTTAAATAAAATATTTTATTTACAGCTTGGTTATTAAATCAAATATTTGACATCGCTTCAGTTTAATATGCGAACACCATTTTTCTCTCTGTGTAATAATAAAATCACCAATATAATTAATAGTATTGAATTATGGGCCTTATCTCATTTTGCCGGAACGCCGTTTGTTGAGCTGACTCACCGCAATAAGCGATAAGCAATCCACTTGTAAGTCAATACAAATGGATTAAACTGCCAAGAGAAAATTCAATTTATAATATATTAATAGTTTTGGGATTAGTGTATCTCCAAGTTGGGCACCCCCTAGTAGATCCTCCTTACTTGCTATACCGTATTCCCAAAAGAGAAAAGGTGCTTATTAGATTGGCCGTCCGCCCGTCTATCCGCCTGTCCGTCTGTCTGTACCAATACAACTAATATTGAAGCTAGAGACATGATTGATTAGTATCCCAAATTTATTTAATATATATTATATTTATAATATATCTCAAGTATTGAGCAACTACTAATTACTATTAATTTTAAAACAATGATTAACTTTTAAACGTATATCCAAAGTCGTTAAAATTACCACTCGAATTAGGTTCCGATTACAAATTATTTATTGGTATCCCATGAACACCACGAGCAAGCCATTGAAATTTCAATGAGAATCTACGTAAATTCAGAGAATCTTGAACTAAGCAATTTTCGCCCTAGCAGCGAACGAACTCAAAGAGGCGCGAACATTATTATTAGTCATCGATAACGGGGCTATCAGTTACTGATCCATACAATTTTGAAGCTTCTAGATTTAAAACTGTAGTGGATATAAACTTTTGCGTGTGACATGCCTGCTGTGGACGTAGATATAGATATACTCAGTAGTAATTGCTAAGATTATTAATGAATTAAAAAAAAAAATTTATAAGTTTTCGATTAATAAACAAAAAGTTTCCAGCGGGATTCGAACCCAGGTCATTTAAAAATAACATCTAATCGTTAGCTAAACCTAAATAAATTCACAGTTGATCAGCTGATCAGCAGCTTGTGACGACAGAAAACATTCAATCGCAATTCTTGGAATATGCATACACACTTGGCTGTGTATACACATGCAAACAGCTGTTTACACATGCATACATATGTACATACATATATGCATGCATAGAAAAATTGCTTGCCCCGCAGCGTGGCAAATCGGAAAAGCAGTTTCTAGTGCTTAAATGCACAATTCAGATGCGTAGTTTTATAAATATCTGGCAGCAATCATTTTATAATAAATATAATAATATAAAATACACAAATATAAAAAAAAATTTAAGAATAATATTTGGAAAAAAAGTTCCATGTGGGATCCGAACCCACTCACCTAAGTTCGGCTTGCATAGCGCTTACCACCAGCGCCACTGCCACGGTGTTAGGTTATTTAACTAAAACCAAATAAGGCACGCGCCTTTTGACAAAACTAAAGTAGCGATCGAAAAACTCACAATTCAGTCACAATTCAATTGCCGAAAGACTATTTCGTTCATTCACAATGTTCATTAAATAAATAAACGGCACATACAGGAACAGAGTCTCTCGCAGTTAGTTGCGCCTAACTGCAACGTTCTTACTTGTTTGATCTTAGAGTATATACATATAATAAAAGACAAGTGTCTAGCAACAATATAGCTCTGACTATAACAGAATTTGAAAAATCACCATATATTCAGGTCCGATTTTCCACAAGACATATCATTTCTTCATCGATCTTTATAGAATCTTGATTTCCAGCTTAAAAGGTGCTTCTAAAACTGCGCTAACATTCTCTGCCTACACCCATTGCAAAATTGTTACTTATCGGTATTGGGCATATGACTGTGCTGATACATTTCGTTGTTGTCAAACAAAAGTCTCATACGGGCAATAGAAGCGATTCTATTGCTAAAACCCCAAATGGGAGCAGAGTATCACGCCGGTTGCGTTACTCCAATTATCTTTCTAATTATAATTGTGGAAGCGTGAATCATTCTTTAAAAATTGACTCTCATTCATAGTTCGACTGTATTTCCCCGTTCATATCAGTCCGGTAATTCCTTAGAACTTCACTAACCTTTATTAGTCGGAGCCAAGTGGTCATGGACAACTAACTCAGAAGAAAGGAGGCGTGGTCGACTCCATAACGTATATACATATATTCTTGATCAGGGCGGCGAGCTGAGT
Organism: Drosophila buzzatii; assembly: GCA_035045845.1. Classification (NCBI taxonomy): domain Eukaryota; kingdom Metazoa; phylum Arthropoda; class Insecta; order Diptera; family Drosophilidae; genus Drosophila; species Drosophila buzzatii. Next base: position 1,115,837 of record JAWNOS010000317.1, read on the forward strand.
GGATATAGTCATGTCCGTCTGTCCGTATGTTAGAGCGCGTCCATTTGTGAATGAATCTATCTCCAGATTCCTCCAGAAAGGTGAACCACCGCTAAAAAATTCAAAGACGATGAAAGCATGTTGTTCTAACATTTTTTATAACGAATCTATTAAATTGAAGTAATACAAACTACTTTTATATTTATTCATATCACATCTCGAAATATTGACACACAAAGCTGAACAAGTGCATAAGTTTTATATTTTGAACACTATTGGCACTACAGACCCAAGATCAATAAGCTATGGTAGATATATCTATTCCCCCAGGGGGCGTGGCAAACCGCAAAAGTTTATATCTCCTAAAGTCTTAGAGCTAGAAGCTTGAAAATTTAATGGTTCAGTTACTAATGTCCTCCTCTATCGATGGCCCAAAAATAATTTTTTAGCCTCTTTGGGGGTGCGGCATATCGAAAAATACCCTGTAATTTTCGTATTTTTGGAGAGTAAGCAACCAAATTTTGCAGTTATGTTAGCCTCGGCTCTTTCTAAGGCCAAAAATTATGCGTCTACGCCCACTGGGGGCGTGGCAATCGGCAAAGAAGTTTTTTGTGGCCAACTGTATAATTCATACTTTTAATAGCTTCGTAGTAATTGATAAGATGGCAGAAAACATTTTAACATAAATATCTGAATATTAATGAATTACAAAAATTAAATTAATAAGATTTCGATCAATAAACAAAAAGTTTACAGCGGGATTTGAACCCAGGTCATTTTAAAATAACATGTAATCGTTAGCTAAACCTAATTAGGTTCACTGCTACAAACTCACAATTCAATCGCAATTCTTAGAGTACTATAGCATTTATCTTTTTGTATGTAAGCATAGATAATCGTTTATTGCGTGCCATGTGCGTTTGCTGATTGCCGAAATAATTTGTTTTTTAAATAGATAAACGGCACCTACGGGAACAGAGTCTCTCGCAGTTAGTTGCGCCTAACTGCAATGTTCCAATTTATTGTTTTTCTGTTTTTAATGCATTTTGTTAAGCTTTTGAAATAATTAACAAATTGAATGTATTGAAAATCATTTCTATTCATTTTATTTATGTTCAATTACATAAAAAGTAAAAACAAAGTTTAACAAATCAAGTAAGAAAGCTGTAGTCGAGACTGCTCGACTACGAAATCACCTGAGCCCTTCTTCGAACAAATAATATTCCAGGAATTATTCGGTTCGTTTCTGCACGCATAAGAAACTGTACATGCAAATCCATGAGCACACACACACACGCTGATCTACGCTTGTAGGCATGTATGTGTGTATGCATGTGTGTACGCATTGCAAGCGTCTTGCAGTCTCTCTCTGCCTTTGTTGCTGCGCCGCATGGATTTTGATGAGAAAACTTTGATGATTATTAATTGTGTTTCTAGATGGACAATCGTATTGATATCTTCAGATTATGATTGTGATATTCAGATCCATATGCTAAACCAAACTGCATGTCTCTAGTATTTGAAATGCATTTTTTCACATTTGGGGGTGGGGACCGAAATCCAAAATCTTACAAAAATCGAAATTGTTTTAAATTCGTATCTATATATATATATGCAGAAGACTTGGAAACTCTAACTCTAAAGATGAATTAGCTACAATTATATAACTGGATCCCGATAAATTCGTTTATCGATAACTTTGCAAATATACAAGTTATCGAATTTCTGAAACAAACTCGAACTGCGCGTGCAATATACGAACCTAATACAACAAGTAAGAACGTTGCAGTTAGGCGCAACTAACTGCGAAATACTTAGTTCCCATAGGTGCATCTTATTTATTTAATAAACATTTAATTAACGAAATATTTCGACAATTAGAAAACGTACATGGCAAGCGACAAACGTTTTTCTTATACATACACACAGATTTACACATGTTCACACTATACGAGTATACACACAATTTTCTATGTATGCATACAAAAGTTTGTATGCCAGAATATTCTAAGAATTGTGAATTTTTCGATCGTTACTTAAGTTTTGTCAAAATGCGCTCTAGCAATGGCCTTTTTGGTTTTAGTTAACAAAGCCCACATCAGGGCAGTGGCGCTGGTGGTAAGCGCTATGCAAGCTATATTTAGGTGCGTGTGTTCGAAACCCGCAGAAAACATTTTTTCAAAAAACAGCTGTTTGTAAGTGTATACACATCCAAGTGTATATACAAGCTGCTGATCAGCTGATGAGCTCATCAGCTGTGACTTTATTTATGTTTAGTTAACGATTACATGTTATTTTAAATGACCTGGGTTCGAGTCCCGCTGGAAACTTTTTGTTTATTAATCGAAAACTTATAAATTTTATTTTTTAAATCCATTAATATTTGTATATTTATGTTAAAATGCTTTCTGCCATCTTAGCAATTAATACTGAGCTATTATAAGCATGTATTATGCAGTTGGCCACAACAAACTTCTTTGCCGATTTGCCACGCCCCATTGGGCGTAGACGAATAATTTTTGGCCAATTCTTAGAAAGGGCCGAGGCTAACATGACTGCAAAATTTGGTTGCTTACATTCCAAAAATGCGAAAATTACAGGGTATTTTTCGATATGCCACGCCTCGATAGAGGAGAACATTAGTAACTCAACCATCCAATTTTCAAGCTTCTAGCTTTAAAACTGTAGGAGATATAAACTTTTGCGGTTTGCCACGCCCCCTGTGGGCGTACATATATCTACCGTAGCTTATTGGTCTTGGGTTGTCAACCCGAGAATACATGCAAAATTTCAAGTCTCTAGTGTTAATAGTGTTCAAAATAGTGTTCAAAATTTGAAAAATCACTATATATTCAGGTCCGATTTGATACGTCCCCAATGGGCGTAGACATAAAACATTTTGATCGATCTTCATAGAATCATAACATTAACTCGCATGCGTTTCAGCTTTCTAGCTTTAACGGTGTAGAAGATACGTTTTTCCCGATTTGCCACGCCCCCAATGGGCGTAGATATATCCGCCATAGCTTTTTGAACTTGGGTTGTCACCTCAAGTATACATTCCAAATTGCAACACTCTAGCTTATCATCTAGTATGATAACTTACCTATGGGCGGAAGAGTTTTCCGATTTGCCACGCCCCTAGTGGGCGGATCGGGAAAATTTTTACACTTTATAATTCGGGAGAATATATGAGTATATATTTAAAATTTCAAGTCTCTAGCTCTAATAGCGCCGAAAAATATTGCGTTCATACGGACAGACGGACGGACAGCAAGACGGACATTGCACAAACCCAATAGGCTCTTTTTCCCTTTTTATACCCTGAGCCCATTGAAAATGGGAAATCAGGGTATAATGGTTTTGTTAAAAGTATGTAACAGGCAGAAGGAGGCGTGGCAGACCCCATAAAGTATATATATTCTTGATCAGGGTGACGAGAAAAGTTGATATAGCCATGTCCGTCTGTCTGTCCGTCCGTCTGTCCGTCTGTCCGTCCGTCCGTCTGTCCGTCTGTCCGTCTGTCCGTATGTTTGAACGCGTCGATTTCCGAAGATACAAAAGCTAGAGAGTTCATTCTTTTTGTGTTAGGTTCGTATATTGCACGCGCAGTACGAGTTTGTTTCAGAAATTCGATAACTTGTATATTTGGCAAGTTATCGATAAACGAATTTATCGGGAACCAGTTTTAAAATTCTAGCTAATTCATCTTTAGAGTTAGAGTCTCCAAGTCTTCTGCATATATATAGATACTAATTTAATACAATTTCGGTTTTTGTCAGATTTTGGATTCCGGTCCCCAATTAGCCCCACCACCCCCAAATGTGTAAAAAATGCATTTCAAATACTAGAGACATACAGTTTGGTTTGGCATATAGATATGAATATCATAATCTTAATCTGAACATATCAATATGATTGTCCATCTAGAAACAGAATTATTAGTCCATAAAGTTTTCTATTCAAAACCCATGTGGCGCAGCAAGCAAGGCAGCGATACAGCAAGACGCATTGCGGGCGCACATACATACATACATACCTATGTATGTATGTATGTATGTATATGTGTGCAAGCGTAGATCAGCGTGTGGCTGCAATCGTACATACATACATATGTACATATTTGTGCATGTAAAGCTAATTGTAAAAGAGTTATGATTTCTAAAAAAAAAAACCTAAAATGTTAAATAGAATATGTAGATCATATGCTGAACTCTCATTACATTCCATTATATATTTTAAAAAATTTAAAACAATTAAAATAACAATGGAAATGCAAGCAACGTTGAGCAATGCAAATCAATTTTCGTATGCGTGTGCACATATGTATGTATGTATGTATACACACAAAAAGTCTTGGGCTGTTTTCTATGTTGCTATGCGTGTATATTCTAAGAATCACAATTGTTTTTGAATTCCGTTAGAATTGTCTTTGAATTGTATTTGTATTTTCAGCCACTGCTTTAGTGTTTCTTTCGTATATGGCGAATTTCATTCATTTTCGCTACTTTGCCGTTTAAGTGAGCCGTGGTGTAGATGGCTAGACAGATGCAACGAATGTTAGGAGGTTCTAGCCTCGCCTAAGCCCTTCATAATTTATTATTTTTATTTTTATTTTTTTTATTATTTCTTTCTTTTTTATTATTATTTATTCTTTTCTATTTGATTTTCGAAGATACAAGAGCAACTGCGCGGTTAGCAGAGCGCGTGCTTATACGTGCGTAAAGAAGAAGAGTATCACTTTTTTGCAGGGTTCAGGGTATCTCGTAGTCGAGCCGTCTCGACTAGAGCCTTCTTACTTGTTATACCCTGAACCCGTTGAAAATGGGAAATCAGGGTATAATGATTTTGTTAAAAGTATGTAACAGGCAGAAGGAGGCGTGGCAGACCCCATAAAGTATATATATTCTTGATCAGGGTGACGAGAAAAGTTGATATAGCCATGTCCGTCTGTCTGTCTGTCCGTCTGTCCGTATGTTTGAACGCGTCGATTTCCGAAGATACAAAAGCTAGAGAGTTCATTCTTTTTGTGTTAGGTTCGTATATTGCACGCGCAGTACGAGTTTGTTTCAGAAATTCGATAACTTGTATATTTGGCAAGTTATCGATAAACGAATTTATCGGGAACCAGTTTTAAAATTCTAGCTATTTCATCTTTAGAGTTAGAGTCTCCAAGTCTTCTGCATATATATAGATACTAATTTAATACAATTTCGGTTTTTGGCAGATTTTGGATTCCGGTCCCCAATTAGCCCCACCACCCCCAAATGTGTAAAAAATGCATTTCAAATACTAGAGACATACAGTTTGGTTTGGCATATAGATATGAATATCTTAATCTTAATCTGAACATATCAATATGATTGTCCATCTAGAAACAGAATTATTAGTCCATAAAGTTTTCTATTCAAAACTCATGTGGCGCAGCAAGCAAGGCAGCGATACAGCAAGACGCATTGCGGGCGCACATACATACATACATACATACATACCTATGTATGTATGTATGTATGTATGTATGTATATGTGTGCAAGCGTAGATCAGCGTGTGGCTGCAATCATACATACATATGTACATATTTGTGCATGTAAAGCTAATTGTAAAAGAGTTATGATTTCTAAAAAAAACCTAAAATGTTAAATATAATAAGTAGATCATATGTTGAACTCTCATTATATTCCATTATATATTTAAAAAATTTTAAAACAATTAAAATAACAATGGAAATGCAAGCAACGTTGAGTAATGCAAATCAATTTTCGTATGCGTGTGCACATATGTATGTATGTATGTATGTATACACACAAAAAGTCTTGGGCTGTTTTCAATGTTGCTATGCGTGTATGTTCTAAGAATCACAATTGTTTTTGAATTCCGTTAGAATTGTCTTTGAATTGTATTTGTATTTTCAGCCATTGCTTTAGTGTTTCTTTCGTATATGGCGAATTTCATTCGTTTTCGCTACTCTGCCGTTTAAGTGAGCCGTGGTGTAGATGGCTAGACAGATGCAACGAATGTTAGGGTGTCGGAGGTTCTAGCCTCTCCTAAGCCCTTCATAATTTATTATTTTTATTTTTATTTTTTTTATTATTTCTTTCTTTTTTATTATTATTTATTCTTTTCTATTTGATTTTCGAAGATACAAGAGCAACTGCGCGGTTAGCAGAGCGCGTGCTTATACGTGCGTAAAGAAGAAGAGTATCACTTTTTTGCAGGGTTCAAGGTATCTCGTAGTCGAGCCGTCTCGACTAGAGCCTTCTTACTTGTTTCCCTTTGGGAACAAAGTAAAAAAGAATAAACTCTCTAGCTTTTGTATCTTCGGAAATCGACGCGTTCAAACATACGGACAGACAGACAGACGGACATGGCTATATCAACTTTTCTCGTCACCCTGATCAAGAATATATATAATTTATGGGGTCTGCGACGCCTCCTTCTGCCTTCTTCTGCCATTATACCCTGATTTCCCATTTCCAATGGGCTCAGGGTATAAAAATAAAAATATGGTGGAAAAAATGTCATATTCGACACGTCACGTTCGACCCTGATGAAAATTAAAAAATATAATAAACTACTCAATATTTTGGCAGCAATAAAATATATTATTAAGATGTGTCAATAATTTAAAATTATTTATAATAAATTAGCATACTGGTGGAGGGCGTGGCAAAATGAAAAATGGATCAGAAAGCTTTTTATCAGTGAGTAAGTATTGTGCAACAGCCTTTATAAATGATTGCATTTAACAATCCTTATAAATGATTGCCTTAAATACTATTTGCCATTAACAATTTCGATATAATTGCCTCTACTTTTGATGTCCTATCGATCCAACGGCCTTTCAAATTTGATTACATGTTTTGAGCAATTGGGACTGACGTAATAAGGCGATGACGTCGACGATGACGCTGAGTAACTATTTTGGTGATGCCACAGGTGGTGGCACAATTTGTCTGCTTGTGTGTGTGAATGTGTGTGTGTGGGTGTGTATGTGTGTAGGTGTGTGTCTATGTGTATATATACGTTAGTGTGCTGAAGACTTGTGGCCAGAAACAAATTGGCGCCCAAGCTCTGGCCGCTCGTCATTCTTAGCGACGCCTCACTTGGAGTGGGATTGTGAAGGATGTGTTATCTGCTAGCACTCAGTTACCAGTTGGCAATGTCCCACTCCGCCAGCTTATTATCAAAAGTCAGTCAATATCGCGTGGCAGACACCCCCACAGAGAGAGTCAGGGCAAACAGCTTCATTTTGACCTGCTGGCCTAATGGGGGTCGCGCACTCGATTGGGTGGCTGTGCGCTAGGGGTGTTATTTCCGGCTGGAGCTTGCTTGGGTCGGCTTGCTGCTGAATTGGCGCTGAGTAAACAACTTCTTTATCGCCACGATACACGCCGCAGTCAGATAAAGGCGCCCAGCACGAGGTCGCTCTTGCACAGGGGCGGAAACAGCAATCGCTGAGTGTCTGTCATACGTTGTTATTTAAAATATAAATTAATAATTCAATTATGTATCAACATTTGCAGTACTGACCATACGGTCTATCCTCTCTCTCTCTCTCATCCTCTGCCTCGTGGTTTCTCTTTGAATACTCGGTGTGGTCGCAGCTGTAGGTTTGTTTGTATGCCAGCCAAATTGCCGTGATTTCATTCAATTTGTCGCAGCAGCGGCAGCAACAAATGTTGCCACTTGCTGCCCAAAATGTTTTCGTTCGGGTGAGACGAAGCCCAACCCCCTCGCAGCTTGTGCAAAATGCGCAAATAAAAAGAAAGAAAACAAAAAAAAAAAAAAAAAAAAACAGCAGCAGCAGAAAAGTATTCTATCCAACACCCACTGCGGCACATCTCCTGCCCCGCCCAGACACATCGGCAACGTCAGCTGCCGCACTGTGGGCCAATGCCCAATTGTTGTTTGTATGAGAAAATCTCGCCTAATGGCGTTTTACATTATTTGCCGCCTGATGCCCACGTCGACGACGCTGCCATGGCCAACTGCTACCAAGTGGCAATGCTGGAGCCGTAGAAGTATCTGGAGACACAGATGGAGCCAAAAATGGAAACGAAGATGAAGACGGAGACGAAGACAGAGACGGAGACGAAGACGGACACGTAGTCGATGTAGCCGCAGACGGAAGCGGAGAGCTTCAATGCCGTTGCCAGCCGTAGCAGCCGTTGCAGCCGTTGGCAGTTACGTACTTCGTAGATTTGTGCCACCAAACTTGTGGTAAGGGCTTTTCGGTTTCACTTGAGGCGAGCTCTGTGCAATTGGTCGGGACTGCGGTAGTCCGGGGGTGGACTGCGCTGTGACTAGGCAGACGTAAGATGAATGGCCACTTACTGCAGTAGCTGCTTCTGCACAAGTTCTAATGGTCAACTTTGATAGCCATTGTTGTGATATTGAAATGTAACGGCAAATGAAGGCAAATTAAGATTGATCGGTAGATAACTAAATAGTTTATAAAGTTGATTAATTGTTGTGGAAAAGCCAGGTACGATAGGATAATTTGCCAGATAACTACAGAGAAAGATGGTCCATGTGTGCATGGGATCACTTCTTTGAAAGGTTCATGGGATCTTCAAGTCGAGCAGTTTCGACTAGAGCACTCATGTTATTTTTAGCTTATATCAAATTTATATTATGTAAACAATTTTATATATAATTTATATTATATTTAGAATCAAACATAAACAGTTATGTAAACAGTTTTGTTTAGATCCTTGGCTGAAAATTGTCCCTAGAGGATTTAACCAAACTCATTAACACACACACAATTACTTTCAACAACACCCATACAGCCCAAGGCGCAATAGTCGCACCCTCATTTAGCCTGGTCTATGCAAGATTGTAAGCGCATTCCCATGTCGCACATAATCCAACGCAGCTGTGAAAGAAGACGAGCCCAAATCCTCTATACCAAAGGCAAAATCGCCTTTAATTTGCGCGCTCATTTCGAGGCTCAGCTTGTGCGCTGCGCCGCGGACTTACCACAGACTGGGTAGCGGTGGGGTGCACGGTGGGTTTTTGGTGGGGGTGGTTTGGCTCTATAGTTTATGTGCCATGCTTGTGTGTGGACCTGAGCATTTGACATGGTGTGAACACGCGCATAAGGGGCCATTTCAATGCTTTTCAAATGCACGACAACTGGCGTGGGGTTAGCGGACTGTTACATCTGACTCTTGTCTGGGTCTGTGGGTGTGTGCACAATTGGTTGGCAATTTATTTAAATATCCGCACACAGTTGGAAACGCAATGCCAACTGGAATTTCAGGCCAAGTGAAACACATTTCAGCGAAAATAAAACGAAACAGCAGCAGCAACAGCAACAGCATCAACAACAACAATAAGAAATGAGAAATTTCGGATGACGAGTAAGCTGCCAAAATGGAATTTTTCAGCTGCCAGCGAAGCGGCAGCACCACAATGGTGAGGAAGGGAGGCTGCGACTGCGACTGCGACAGCGACAGCAGCTGATGTTAATAGCCCAGCGGGGCCAAATGCCGGCTGCTGCCATGCGAAGCGAAGCGAAGGAGAAGAAGACGTGCAGACTGTGACGATGTCTGGGCAGGCAGTTGTTAATGTTGTTGCTGTTGTTCCCGCGCATGGCCCTGTAATAAACCAAACGGCATAAGGTTGGGGATGATGTGAGTAGATGAACAGCTGTTTCTGACGCGAACAGCAACTGCGCCGGCGCCTTGCCAACTGCAGGCGAACGCCGAGCAGCCGAACTGCCAAATTGCCGAACAGTCAAGCAGCCGAGCAACTGCGTCGAGCCAATAGCACGAAGAAAGAAACGAGCGACAAAACCGAAACATGTGCTGTCTACCTGAGCAAGTTGGGACTGAAGCGGCGCTCACAAACAAATTCAACTTTCAACTGAGTGGACGTCACGCAGTAGACCCAACAGCAGCAGTCGCAGCGCAACAGAGTCAGAGACGCAGCGTTTCTCTCAGATTTCGGGATTCGGCATTCCAGTGCGTTATTTCAGTCACTTGGCAGTGGCCCGACATGCCGGTACAAGAGTCGCATCTACGTTTTCGCTCTCGCCAACTGTTGTTGCTCGCGTCGCGTCGTCAACAGCAGCAGCAATAACAACAATAAAAAATGTAAAATAAATAAATAATAGAAATATGTGCAATTGAATTTATTGAGGCGGCACACGATTTGTTCCACATTCGTTGATAGTCAATTACGCCCCGTCACAAGCAAGACGCGCTCGCGATTTTTAGTGGGTGTCAACGGCGAAAGTATCTCAAAGATACGCAAACAATGCAACAAAACGCTTGAGTGCAGCACACAAGTAAGCATTAAGCAGTAACCATAGTAAACCAAAGCATTGAATCATACACAGTGTCCAAAAATTCGCCAAATCAAAAGAACCGCCAACAACAAACAGCCAAAATGGTAAGTCAATGAGCCACATGTAGAGTATCTGAGAGATGCGCATCTGTTTTATGTGTGCTTGTGCCCCTTCTACCTACTCGAGCGCAACACATGTTGATTGTCCATGCCGCGATAGAGCCAGCTGCTCCAAGCAATACTCCCTCGATATGGTTATTCGAATACGTATATATCTGGAATCTGGGCAGCTGTGCAGTTCGCTCGTTCAAAATATCTCAAATACGACGCATCTGTTTTTTATTTGCGCAAATGCTTGGCCCAAAGACAAAGCTACAAAGTTGGCAATACAAATATACCAACGTATATTTATCTGTCTGTCTGTCCGTATGTGTGTGTGTGTGTGCCAAGAGCGCCACAGTTTTGCATTGCCACTATAAGGATATGCTCAGCAGCGAATTGGTTTAGTCAGTTTCTCGTGCGAAATTATAAATTACGAGTATTTCCCCAATTTTTGCCTGCTGTCACGTGGTGTGTGTGCGAGAGAATAGTCGCATAGGCGAATTATGCGAAGGAGGCTGCCTGTGACTTTAGCCGCCGTCTGTTTCTGATGGCCATGGTCTGTGTCTGGGCATCGGGGAATCTTGAATCTTGACTGCAAATAATTGCAGCTGGCTACCGATCGAACGGCTACCGTGGGCAGCCTCTTATAATGCCAGCATCAAAGAACTTTTCCAAATAAAATATCTCAAACACAGCAAATGTAAATAACAATACACATTTCACATGATAGCCTTATTTCGATCACTTGAAGATTTTCACTCGAGACTATGCCTTATCAATGTTGGTAGTTAATAATGTTTATGTAAATTCGAATAGACATTTCTGAAGAATTGCTTATGAATGATATTCGAAATTTTCAGAAATGACTGGTCTGCTAAAAAACCTCTGTCATTCAAAATACGAAATTATTCAAAATATGAAAATCAGGCAGTTAAGCCATATATGCTAAAATAACAACCTGAGAAATAGCTAAAATATATTTTGATCGAATCTAATACATCTAAGATGTATAAGAGATATATGAAGGAATATGAAATGATTGTGGAGGTATTTATATTTGGGCATATATTATTTTGCTTAAATTACAAAACAGATTCTAAGCGCACATTAAAAAGTCGATGAAAATTACATTTCGTAGCCAATAAAAGAGTACTCTTGTTTATTAATATTAACCTTTGTATTCACAATTTATTTTATGCATCCGTTAAGTTGTTAAATTCAAGTTAACTAAGTTAAGCTCGCACGTGCCAAAGATCTGACAGAAAAGGCGACACATTGCAGCTGGCCGAATATTTACGTTCAATTTAAGTGCGGCTTCTAACCAATTTTCCCATTCAGCTCACAGCTGGGACTGCTGCATAAACAGCTGCTGCAGCTGCCTTCCAGCCTGCCAGCTTGACTGCCTGCCTGCTGGTTGCATGAGTCAGTGGCAACTTACCTGGCTGCTTCACAGCGTACCAGCCTGGCCTTGACTACGCGGCAGCTGCAGCAGAGAGCCTGCCAAATGATCTGCACTGGTGCGGAAGTGTGTGTCTGGGGTATGTGTCTGTGTGTATGAGGTAAGGTGCGAGAGCGAGAGAGCCTGTCCAGTCGCAAAGCAGCTGTGTCTTCGTCTTTTTGCTTGAATCGTCTGCCCGGGTGATGGCTGTCATTGGGACACTGACACCTGTACAAGCATTATAGCAGCTTGAGCTCTGCTCCATATACCCTGCAGCTGGGTAAACTAGCAGTTGCGAAAGGTATGTGACGATGTGATTTGTTGAGATCCGACAAGTATGCCAAGTATTATCAATCTACCGAAACCAAAGTAGAACCACTATTGAATAACAAATATGTACGAATATCTAATCTTTGGTATAGCTTAATGGAATCTTCAAGAACGTGTTAATAATTACATATATATTTTAATTTTAAGCAATATTCCGCTCCACATAGCTTTTAAAAATGTGCGTGAACAAGAAAGAGTTTGTTAATTGTGGTTTGTACTTTCAGAGTCGCTGATTGAATGCTATTAAAGTATTCCTTTCATTCAATACGTCGCATTGCTAGAGTATTGACTGATCGGCTCAGCATAGCGCGCTAGTTATTTGTTCAGCTTGCAACTCTTTACACAATATATTGTCGGGCGCTGTGAAACAGATGTATGCAAATAAATTACGCTCCGACGAGAGGCGTAGAGAGTTGTTGTGACAACAGAGCCCCCAATTGGAGGTCCTAATCAGGGCTGCGAGCCGTTGGCTGTGCAATTTTCATATTGAATTACGCAGTTGATGGGCAGTTCGTTAGTTGGCTACCTGGCTGGACTTTTAAATTGGCCTATTGACGAGCGGATTAGGGCCCAAAGCGCACTGAAAAGGCCAAAGTGATTAAGGTAATAGGCCAGCCGAGTGAAATGCACCTGACAGGCGCAGCTGTTGCCGCTGCTGCCGTTGCTGCCGTTGCTGCCGTTGCTGCTGCTTAACCGTAGCCGCCACATGTGGCATATGCTCTCTACAACAACCAAACAAAAAAGAAAAGCTACACCAAAAATCCCTGCCCAGCAATCCATCAAGCCCTCAATCAATCATTAGCCGTGTAAACTTTATACAACCACCCAAGCACCACCCTGCCAAAAAGGAAATAAATAAAATTGTCGGCGGCAGCGGCGGTATTTTCACACCTTGGCAATTAGGCGACACGCCCCAGCTGACGCCCATGTGGCTGCCTAGGCGACATTGACTAATGAGTCGCCATTTCGTTTGCTGACTAAACAGCTGTGACAACGCGACAAATGACAATGGCGACCGGATATAAGTCAATTTACTTATTAGCACAGCAATAACATCCATATTAGCAACAGAATTTCATCTCTAGCCCTCAGAGACTCAAGGCACAAATCCAAACAAAGTGCTAAAAATATCAAGCCCTGTGAATGTGTGTGTGTGAAATATAATATTCGTAATTGAAACAAGTAAGAAAGCTCTAGTCTGATCGACTACGAGATCCCCTGAAACCTCCGAAGAACCAATGATATTCCAAGAATTATTCGATTCATTTCCGCAAGCGTAACAAACTATACATACATGCGCAGACACGCGCGCACAGACACTCTGATATATGTAGGCTTGCAGGCCTGTATGTGTGTAGTATGCATTGCAGGCGTCTTGCTGTCTCGCTTGCTCTGCCAAGTGGGTTTTGTTGCGAAAACTTATTTGATTAATATTTCTGTTTCTAGACGAACAATCGTAATCAAACTTTCAGATTATGATAATGACATTCATATCTACATATATGCGAAACCAAACGCTCTAGTACTTGTCTCTAGTACTTGAAATACATTTTTTACACATTAGCTAGCTCGCTAACTCAAATACTATAACTCTAAAGATGAACGAGAAACAAACTCTTAATGCGCGTGCAATATACAAACCAAACACAAAAATATTGAAGTCACTCGCTCTTATATCTTCCGGAACCAACGCGTTCATACATACGGACGGACTGATCAAGAATATATATATTCTTTTAAGGGGTCTGCCATGCCTCCTTCCTGTTACAAACTTTTAACAAAACCATTATACCCCGATTGCCCATTTTCAATGGGTTCAGGATATAAAAATCAAAAACAAATTCATCGAAATGCAACCTTTTGTACAGTAACCTGTTTTCACGCTGAGCTAATTGAAAGTGTGAGCATACTGGAATTGTAAAAATGCCTGATCAGGAGAACAACCTGAGTCGATGTAGCCATGCTTGTCTGCCCGTCAGTCTGTCCCTCTTTACAACCGTGATCTCATAATCTAGATCAGTCAAAGGTTTGAAGTTATAAGGGAAGATTATGACGAGATTATCTTTTTTTTTCTAAAATCATTTCGTTTTCTTATAACTAAGAGTTATCGAAAAGTAATATCGATAATTATATGAGAAAAAAAAACTAACAATAAGTAACGTTCAGGAGATCTTCTATTCGGGTATACTCACCTCAAGCCGTTCTGTTTCCCTTTTGTGGCTGCTGCAAGTGGCAGCTTATTAAAAGGACGATGAAACAACAAAGGAAACCACAAAAATGCTATGGGGCCAACAAAAAATGTCCTGAAATTATTTTGCGATGAGTAGAAGAACAACGACAAAGAAAAAACGACGCCTAGCTCACAAAACGAAGCGCATCCAAATTGCTTGACTCAAAATGAACTGAATACATTCATATATTCAATATAGATCTTTAGGGCTAAGTAAGCTATACATGCCTAAGGCGTAGCTCTTAGTAACACTGGGAGTAACAAATTGATTCAGCGTGGTATTCAGTTGGGATACAATCTGATTCGACTCAATATATATATATAATTGAGATTTCTTTTAGCATATATAAACATAATCATATCTGTGCACAAAAATCATTTTTGATTTGATAGCATGTTACTTAACAATTGGACGTTTGAGGCAAGCTGTTGCTTTAAATTGAACAGAATAGAATATCCTTGCTGTTATCTATTTATTTGCAGCTGCTAGAGGCTGCAGGGAGATAAAGTAGAAGATGTTGCAGCTGTGGAATGCGTCGTGTTGTCCATTTGCTGTCGTCCGTCTTTCAGCAGATGCAAAGAGTGTCATCTAAGTGCACATTTCATTCGTCTTCTTCATAATGTTGCTGCCATTTTCAACATCCCTGCTTTTGGCTGTCTCCTCCCGCCAACCAGCCACGCCCCTCGACTAACTGGCAATCCTTTAGCCTCAACTGTCGTCTCTTATCTTTTAAACATTCTCTGAATTCCAAACGAAAAAAAGCAAAAAATAAGAACTACAGAAAGAAAATGCCGGGACTAACGGCATGTCCAGCGCAGATACAGCATCGCTGGCATTATACCCCCTCGCTACCCCCGCGCTTTGCCTTTCCCATGGTCCCATGGTGCCTTTGCCTTTGCTGTTGCGTTTGCTTTCGCCTTTGCCTCTAACATTCGCTGGCAAGCGCCCAAATTGTCTGCTTGGGTCTGCTGCTGCTGCTGTTTGCTTTGGTCCAAAAACATTTGAATTGAATTTGCAGTAGCAACTGCCTCAATTTCCAGACACAGCGCTGACCTTGTCACACATACACACATACCCCCATGGGCTAAAGGGGCGTCGGCCAACAACGACGACGACGACGACGACGACAACGTCGCAGCTGCCGCAATATTTCTTGCGCCAGATGAAACGCTTGATGCCGGGCAACGAGGCAACGGGGCAATGTACAAGGGAGCAACAACAGCAGCCACAGCAATAGCAGCAACTGAAAAACTGCGCCCGCCAAGTGGCAACAGCTGTCAGTTTAAGTATATCTGGCTCTCTCTCTCTTTCTTTCTTTCCTTTTCTCATTCTCTCCAGCTCGCTCCCCTAGCTCCTTCCTCTCCTGCGCCTTGTTACTTGTCATGGCACAGTTGTTTGAGCTGCAGCTCAAGTGGCGGCAACAGATTTTTGCTGTTACCGCCTGTTGGCGCTGTTGCTGGCATGTGTTGCTGGCGTCGCAGCAACATGCATCGATTTTTGCATGTGCTCGAGTAAAGAAAACAAAATTTGGCTGGCACTACACACACACACATATATATATATATATATATATATATATATATATATATATATATATATATATATATATATATATATATATATATATATTTCACAGCATTTCACAGGTGTTCCGACAGCTGCAGCGCCTGCTGTCAGTCGCAATTTTTAATTGAAAATGGCAGCTATAGCACCGCAGCAACTGTCGGCCGCAGTCCTGCCACGACATGAACTTCAGCAGCGGCAGTGGCACGTGCCAACATATGTCGTAGCTCGCCCCTCGACCCACTCCACTTGGCATGCTGGCAGCACACGACTGTTGCAGACAACTTGGCAGCGCAGGCTATCAACAGCAGCAGCAGGAGCAGCAACAGGAGCAGCAGAGGCTGCACCAGCAACAACAACGACTGGAAGCAGTAGCACGTGCTGCGCTCTAGCTGAAAACGCTTTTCCAATCAGATAAGCAATACAACAGAAACAATTGGAAAAATCTTCAATTACCCGCAACGGGGTCTCGCTTCATTTGAAAATTCCATGTGCAGCAACTTCAACTGCAATTGCGACTGCAACAGCAACATCAACAGAAACAACAACAACAAAAGCAACATCAACATCATCATGAGCAACAGCTGCAGCTGCATAATTGAATTGGTGGCAACATGTGGCAAGAGTCGTGTACCACGGATGCCAAATGTTCTAGGTGCAGCTGCAACAAACTCACAGAATCGCCGACTCGCCGATTCTCTGGCTGGCTAGTTAATGGCCAGGCGGGATATAAAACAGTTCATATCGGAAATAAAACAAACCATAAAGCCGATTACGCGCGACACTCGCTCAACTGTTTTTCCTGCTGCTGCTGCCTTTTTGTGGCTGTTGTTGGTCGCTCTGACACGCCATTATCTTATTATGCCCTACACACATACAGAAAATGCCAGAGGGAAGCGAAGTAAGCAACAGAGACACACACGTGCGGTAACTAGAGCAGTATTGTTGCTGTTGCTGCTGCTGCTGATGTTGCTGCTGCTGCTGATGTTGCTGCTTTTCTTGCTGGCTGTCTGTTTGTCTGATGTGTAATTTAAAATAACACCGATACTCCAGCCCGTTGCAGTCACTTCCACACCACACCACACACACACACACACACGTCTGCGAGAGTAGCTTAAAAAGTTTATATCCTTTATATGGGAAATCATATTACAACTGCAATGAATAAATATCCTAATAAGAATACTAAATACGCGCATATTTTCAATTCAAATAATTCCCCATTTCATATTTTTAATTATGTTTCAAACTATTTTCATAATGTTTCAAGTTGTAATTGCAACAATTGTTTTTCACTCGTAGAAGATGCTTCACCAAACATAGTAGGTCTAATGATTTGATTATCAGCCTTACATCATATATGAGTCAACAGTTTATGCATTCGCATGATTGGAATTATATATAGATATAGAATTTTGAGCAATTTTACGTTGTTGTGAGAAGCAATTATGCTCGGCATGTACTCTTCCGACACATTTCGTTCACTTTTGTAGCTTCATGTGTAATGAAGCAGCTGACGCAGCAAGTTGCAAAAAACTTTTCACTGTGAAGCTCAAACACACACATCGAAATACGTGCTAGTGTGTGCACGTCCTTTGTCTGAATGTGTTTAATGCTGTTGTTGCTGTTGCTCTTGCTGTTGCACAGGTGTCGTCGCCAGTAATCTGTTTCGAGCGGCGTTGGCGGCGGGCGCCACTTGTGCATAATGACGCTGGCCGCAGATCCACATACAAGGCCGGACTCTGTGTGTGTCTATGTGTGTATGTGTGTTTTTGTGTGTGAACTGGACTCCCCACGTGGCTGTCATTGCCACACACACGCAGTGCTTGTACGTGAACTGCCAGCTTACAGCTAAAGCACATGCAGCTGTGCTGTGATTTCAACCGACGAGTCCCAAGCCCCGCACCAGCGCCAGCATCAGGACACCCTTCTAGACCCAGACCCAGATTTCATCCACCGCCCAAAAGCCGGCCACAGCCCCAACCCAGCGTTATCAACCCTTCATAGCAGCTCGAATTATTGTTGTTGCTGTTATTATTACAGTTGGCGGGCCTTTTCACCGCTGCTGTTGCTGTTGCTATTGCTGCTGTTGCTGTTGCTGTTGCTGTGTCCCTGTGTTGTTGTTAGCAAAAGGGATAAAAGTATATACTGCTTTGCTGTCCAGCCACATGGCTACGTTGGCCTTTTTATATGAATTAAATGAATGTCGTTGAATTTTTTTTTTATTTGTGTTGCGCCTAATTGAAAATTATGTGTGACTTGCTGCGGCTGCTGCTGCTTCTACTCCTTGTTCGCTTCCATATTTTTTCTTTTAATTTGTCATTGCTTTGGTGAATTGCTTCCCTAATAGTTGCCACACCCCTCATACGTTCAGTAGCCCGAAAACGGCCTCGCTTCACAGCCGTTTAAATAATTACTTTTTCTTTTAACAATTTAGCCAGCAGCCGGTTGCCAACGCCAGCGTCAGAATCAGCGCCAGCAGCTGCCAGCCAGCCCCAGTCTTTGCCCCATCCCCATCCTCGTGTTCCGTGCTCCGTTCTTCGCACTGTGCAAGTTTTGTGGCAAAAGTTCTGCGGGCGACATTTTCCATTTCGCTCAAACTGAAGCTCAAGCCCAGGCGCTTTGAAGTGGCTGGGACCCAAGCGTAGGTGTAGTGAGGCATGCTGTGTGTGTGTGAATGGGAGTGTGAGTGTGAGTGCAAGTGTGTGTGAGGGAAGGGGAAGAGGAAGAGGCAGCAGCACAAGTTGAAGCTTTGGCTGCCTGATGGCGCCGACAGGCGACAGCTGCTTGAGAGGCGACGTCGACGACGACTACGACACGGCTGCTGCTGACGTTTGATTCATTCGTCATAGCCGGGTCCTATGCCTTGCCAACATCTGCTGCCAAGCAGCCAGCCAGCCACTCCAGCTCACTCTAGAACCACCTTGGCCCACCTCCTCCCAACGCCCACTCACCTGGCGCACTCTCAAAACACTTGTTGTTGCCGTCTGTCACGCATGTTTCGTTTGGTTAGTTTCGACTCGCCTCGCCCACTGGCCACCTAACCAAACAGTTGACAAGTGTTATAGACGCCATATGCCGGTTGGATCAATCCCACCCCCGCCTTCCGCTTTCCGCACTACTTGCTCTTCTTTTGTCGGCACTTTGGCAAGAGGCAGCTGCGTGTCAAGTGTTTGTTTTTAATAGAATTTTAAATAATTTGCCTGATGCGAAACAGCTGCCCACTTGTTTGCACTCCTCTCTCTCTCTCTCTCTCTCTCTCTCTCTCTCTCTCTCTCCCTCTCTTTCTCTCTCTCTCGCTAGTTTTCCTTCTCTTTCTCACTGTCTCTCTTTTGCTCCTAGAGATCTATCTGTGATAACCCCTCGGTAGTGTAAATATTTCCTAGTGCGACGATTGACTTAAAACATCAAAATACAAAAACAAAACAAGTAAGAAGGCTCTAGTCGAGACGGCTCGACTACGAGATACCCTGAACCCAAAAAAGCTGATACTCTTCTTCTTTACGCGCGTATAGGCGCGCGCTCTGCTAACCGCGCAGTTGCTGCCGTGGCTTGGGGGTGGGTTGGGCTATACTTTGAATGCATATAACTCCATTTCTAGATGTATGATCTTGATGAAATTTTCAGAGTAGATTAAGAATATCTAAATGTATCTATGTGCCAATTTTCAAGGCTCTAGTATTTTGCGTTTTTTGCAAATTGTGGGCGAAGGGGGCGTGGTATCCAAAATCCAAAAATTACATAATCTGCGTATTTATAATATCTATCTAAATATACAAATTTGACTTTAGCTAAAACAGTGTAGAAGTTATGACCAAAAAAAAAAAAAATTGAAACGAATTTTCGATTTTTTATCGATAATTTGGAAATGGGATGAGTTATCGAAAAAACAAAATAAACTAGTACTGCGTAGCTAACATACGAGTGTTCATGTAAAATTTCAGCTCTCTAGCTTTTGCAGTTTCCGAAATCTCGACGTTCATACGGACGGACGGTCGGACGGACGGACGGACGGACGGACGGACAGACGGACAGGGCTCAATCAACTTATTTTTTTATGCTGATCAAGAATATATATACTTTATGGGGTCTGCGACGTCTCCTTCTGCCTGTTACATACATTTTCACAAAACCATTATACCCTGAATTCCCATTTTCAATGGGTTCAGGGTATAACAAGTAAGAAAGCTGTAGTCGAGACTGCTCGACTACGAAATCCCCTGAGCCCTTCTTCGAACGAAAAATATTCCAAAAATTATTCGATTCGTTTCTGCACGCATGCAAAACCACGCGCACACATAGACACTGATCTACGGTTGTATGCATGTATGTGTGTATGCATGTGTGTAAGCATTGCAAGCGTCTTGCTGTCTCGCTGCTTTGCTGCTGCGCCGCATGGGTTTTGATGAGAAAACTTTGATGATGAATAATTCTGTTTCTAGATAGACAATCGTATTGATGTCTTCAGATTATGATTATGATATTCATATCGATATGCTAAACCAAACTGCATGTCTCTAGTATTTGAAATGCATTTTTTTTTTTTCATATTTGGGGGTGGTGGGGCGAAGTGGGGACCGGAATCCAAAATCTGACAAAAACCGAAATTGTACCTATATATA
Organism: Drosophila buzzatii; assembly: GCA_035045845.1. Lineage (NCBI taxonomy): Eukaryota > Metazoa > Arthropoda > Insecta > Diptera > Drosophilidae > Drosophila > Drosophila buzzatii. Next base: position 1,136,396 of record JAWNOS010000317.1, read on the forward strand.
TGAAGAAGACTTGGAGACTCTAACTCTAAAGATGAATTAGCTAGAATTTTATAACTGGTTTCCGATAAATTCGTTTATCGATAACTTTTCAAATATACAAGTTATCGAATTTCTGAAACAAACTCGTACTGCGCGCGCAATATACGGACCTAACACAAAAAGAATGAACTCTCTAGCTTTTATATCTTCGGAAATCGACGCGTTCAAACATACGGACAGACAGACGGACATGGCTATATCAACTTTTCTCGTCACTCTGATCAAGAATATATATACTTTATGGGGTCTGCCACGCCTCCTTCTGCCTGTTACATACTTTTAACAAAACCATCATACCCTGATTTCCCATTTTCAATGAGCTCAGGGTATAAAAAAAAAAAAAAAACGAAAAAGTTTCGTTTTTACACCTCTGACTGAATTGGCGCTCGGTTGGGGGCAGGAGTCGTGGCTTTCGTAGATTGATCGAAAACATGAATGAAAATGAGCAGATTTTTTTTAGTGTTTTCGTGTATTCTTTCTCGTTTCTCTTACACTTTTGTTTATGCAGCCGACAAGCTGTACAAACTCCCACAGCTTGGCCAGGTATTTACATATTTTAGTGATAATAAAAAATCAACAAATTATTTCATGCTCGATCCATGGGCAGCCAGACATCGAATGAAATGTGCTGCTACACATGGTGAGTGCTCCACTCACCGGTGGGGATTGTGGCTGGGGTTGCTTAAATCGGCGGCTACAAATAGTTCCGAAGTTCATATGCCAGGGATGCCTTTTTTCTGAACTCCCGCATATACATATTAATTTATATTTATTATTAATACATTATCAGAGGTTCGTGTAAGTAAATAAATTGGAAATTGGCAATAAACTGATTTTGAGGCTACATACTGTTTATACCGTAAGGTGAAGGTTTTGGTCAACAAATTGAAAGAAAACACTCGAGCCTCAGCTCTGGTTTGTGGTCATTTATATTCTGATCTTTATTTTAATTTGAATAATCTCTTAGCCTAATTACATTAAGTGTATGTATGTATGAGTTCTACCGCTGAGCGCAGCGACAGAGCGGGAGACCGTAGTATGCTTATATATATACATATGTATATATATATGCATAGAGCATATGTATGTATACATAAGGCTTGTACATTATTTATGTGGCAAAATGCAGACGCGGCACGTCCCGCGCTGCCGGTCAGTCCACACATAATGTACATACATATGTACATGTAAGTGGCTGATCGTATTTCAATTATTGCGCTCGTTATATATGTACGTTTATACATAGCAATAAAGTGTCACTATGTGCGCATGTAGTATACACTATCATGCGTTGAGCATATGACGCATTCATATGTAGAATAATTTATATGTAGAATACTCTAGATTGCGTTGGGTATTATTTTATTGTAATAAACATGCTACAATACGTTTCGCAATCTGAATTAGTACCTACCTCGAGCATTAGCAATTCCAATAGCTAGCTGTAAATTGCTGATTGGGGCTCACCAAATAATTTGGTATGCGCTGGAAATGCCCCCAGCTGCAGCTGCCCCTAATGAGGCTCGCTCCCAGGCCCAAGAACCCCCACACACACATGTTGGCGACTGCGACTGACTGGGCCCGACAAGGACCTTGGGTTTGGTGAGCCCAATTTGCATGTCAGAGAACAATTTAATCAAATTGAAATCAAATAATTTGAAATCATAATGTGAGAACTTTGTCACTTGATGTTTTCGTAGACGCATGGGAACCTGTACAGGTTTCTCTTGTTTATAATTACAAACTCTGGTGCTTTTTACTACGGTTGTTGTTGTTGTTGTCATTGCCATTGCTGTTGCTATTGCTGTTGCTATTGCTGTTGCTGTTGCTGTTGGGGCAACAGCAACGTCAGAGCGTTGAAGTTTCTTAACTAATTTGCGACTATTTCCAGATGGCGCTCGATGGCAAAGCGATAATTAAGGAGGAGATTACCGACAAGGACGCCTACGATGCGGCCGCAGCGGCAGCGGCAGCGGCAGCGGCAGCAGCGGTCTCAGTGGCTACATCAACAGCTGCCTCATCCGCATCATCGTCAGCGTCCTCATCAGTAGCAGCAGCAGCGGCAGCCAACACAGCAGCAACTGCGGCTGCAATTAGTCGACGGTTTAAAGGTAAGTGGCATGTGGACAACGCACGTGCCGACAGTGCGAACAGTGCGAGCAGTGTGAACAATGGGAGAGGGAAATGCGTATGTGAGCTATGAATGTGTCTGTGGCACTGGCAGACATTGGGGTGTTTAATTGAGAGTCGTGAGTTGGCATTGGGAGCACAAGTGCAGCCAAGCGACAGCTCCGACGATTGATGGTGTGAATCGCAGCAGCTGTGTGTGCGTGGGTGTGCGTGTGTGTCTGTGTGTGTGAGTGAATGAGGATGTTGGGTATTTGGCTGTTTATGTTATGGCTAGGATGAACAATTAGCAATAGCAAACCAAAATTTCTTCGCAGTGTCAACATAATAATAATGGAAACTCTTACTGACCAATTCTCAAGCTACAGATTTCTCAGCTTTGTAATGCCCAAAGACGCGTGAAGAGTTTATTGGTGAATCAATAGAGAAGGAAAATAATAAACAAAGAAATAAATAATACGTAAGGACGTTGCAATCAGTCGCAAGTTAGCGACTGTAAAAGACTCGTTCGCGGCCCTAACTTTGTCATAATTATTTTCGAATTTAATAAACGAAATATTTGGGTAATTACTAATTAGCAAAAACACGCGGCAAGCAGCAATCGCTTTTCCTATACATACACATACATACATATATACATACAGATGTGCAGATGTATGTATGTAAGTATGGTCACATTCAGCATAAAGGCAAATTCTAAGAATTGCGACTGAATTGTGGATTTTTCGTTCGTTTGTTTAGTTTTGTCAGAAGGCGCTCTAGCGATTTATTTGGTGTTAGCTACCGATCCTCATGTCAAGACAGTGGCTCTGGTGGTAAGTGATATCACTAACCATACAACACATAGACTGGACAACTGGAACAAATTAATGTGCACACTTATTTTTTGACATTAGAACCCCATCAACTTCGTATTTGCTCGGGTTTTTACTTTTCGGGTCGGGAGAGAAAAATTGCTGATGACAAAATCATTCCGTGTTGTATGGTTAGTGGTGATATGCAAGCCGCATTTATGTAAGTGCGTGACTTCGATTTCCACAAAATGCTTTTTTATCGAAAATTTATAGGTTTTTCTTTTTTAGACTCTGTTTCCAAAAAGGGAAAAAGAGTCTGTTGGGTTTGTGCAATGTCCGTCTTGCTGTCCGTCCATCTGTCCGTATGAAAGCAATATTTTTCGGCGCTATTAGAGCTAGAGACTTGAAATTTGGGACATAATCATATATGCTCCCGAATTATAAAGTGTAAAAATTTTCCCGATCCGCCCATAGGCCAGAAATCCTACTAGATGATAAGCTAGAGAATTTCAATTTGGAATGCATACTCACGGTGACAACCCAAATTCAAAAAGCTATGGTGGATATTGGGGGCGTGGCAAATTGGGAAAAACGTATTTTCTACACCGTCAATGCTAGAAATTTGGCATGTGAACTAATGTTATGATTCTATGAAGATCGATCAAAAATTTTTATGTCTACGTCCATTGGGGACGTGGCAAATCGGACCTGAATATATAGTGATTTTTCAAATTTTGAACACTATTAACACTAGAGACTTGAAACATGGCATGTATTCTCGGGTTGACAACCCAAGACCAATAAGCTATGGTAGATATATCTACGCGCCCAGAGGGTGTGGCAAACCGCAAGAGTTTATATCTCTTACAGATTTAGAGCTAGAAGCTTAAAAACTGGATGGTTCAGTTACTAATGTCATCCTCTATCGATGACCCAAAAATAATTTTTCAGCCTCTTTGAGGGCGTGGCATATCGAAAAATACCCTGTAATTTTCGTATTTTTGGAATGTAAGCAACCAAATTTTGCAGTCATGTTAGCCTCGGCTCTTTCTAAGAACTGGCCAAAAATTATGCGTCTACGCCCACTGGGGCGTGGCAATCGGCAAAGAAGTTTGTTGTGGTCAACTGCGTAATACATGCTTATAATAGCTTAATAGTAATTTCTAGGATGGTAGAAAGCATTTTAACATAAATATTACTGAATTTAAAAAATAAAATTTATGTTTTCGATTAATAAACAAAAAGTTTCCAGCGGGATTGGAACCCAGGTCATTTAAAATAACATGTAATCGGTAGCTAAACATAAATAAAATCACAGCTGATGAGCTCATCAGCTGATTAGCAGCTTGTGACGAAACAAAACAATGTATACACACTTGGATGTGTATACACTTACAAACAGCTGTTTACACATGCATACATATGTATACATATGCATGCATAGAAAAATTGCTTGCCACGGAGCGTGGCAAATCGGAAAAGCACAATTCATATGCGTATGTTTATAAATAACTTATTATCTGGCAACAAGCATTTTATTATAAATATAATAATATAAAATACACAAATATGAAAAAAAAAAAAATAAAATTTTTTTTTGGAAAAAGAGTTCAATGCGGGATTCGAACACACACATCTAAGTGCGGCTTGCATACCGCTTACCACCAGCGCCACTGCCTTGATCTGGATTACATTAACTAAAACCAAATAAGGCACTGCTAGAGAGCCTTTTGACAAAACTAAAGTAACGATCGAAAAATTCACAATTCAAGTGCCGAAATTCTATTTCGTTTATTAAATGTTTATTAAATAAATAAACGGCACCTACAGGAACAGAGTCTCTCGCAGTTAGTTGCGCCTAACTGCAACGTTCTTACTTGTTTTATATTTGTATATCTATATCTATGTTTATGTAGCCCTGTTCCTGTGTCCGTCCGTCCGTATGAACGTCGAGATTTCGGAAACTACAAAACCTAGAGAGATGAAATTTCACATGAATACTCGTATGTTAGTTACGCTTTCGAGTTTATTCCCTACTAATCTTATTTCCTAATTACCGATAATAAATCGACAATTCATTTACGTTTTTAATTGCATATTTAGATAGATATTATGAATAAAAAGATTGTGTAATTTTTCAGATTTACGATTTTTGAAAAAATAAATAAATAAATAAATAAAATTATTACTAAATAGTATTAATATATTCCTAAAGTTTCATAAACATCGTCCATCTAGAAATGAAGTTATAAGCATCCAAAGTTCAGCCCAACCCACCCCTAAGCGATGGCAGAAACTTCACGGTTAGCAGAGCGCGCGCATACAAGTGCGTAGAAGAAGAAGAAAATTTTGTTTTTCAGGGTTCAGGGTGACTCGTAGTCGAGCTATCTCGACCAGAACCTACTAGAGCTAGAGAGTACATTCTTTTTGTGATAGTTTCGTATATTTACGAGTTAGTTTCAGAAATTCGATAGTTCGTATATTTCCAAAGTTATCGATAAAAACATTTATTGACAATCAGTAATAAAATGATATCTCGCTCATCTTTATAGTTAGAGTCTTTAAGTTTTTTTGCATATGTCTAGATACTAATTTATTCCAATTTTTGTTTTTGTTCGATTTTTGATTCCGGTCTCCAATTGACCCCAATTGCGGTTGCCACGCCCCCTGTGGCTGTCAATACATACATAGCTTATTGATCTTGGGTTATCAACCCGAGTATACAGCCAAATTTCAAGTCCATAGTGTCAATAGTGTTCAAAATATATCACAATTTGAAAAATCACTTTATATTCAGGTCCGATTTGTCACGCTCCCAATGGTCGTAGACATATAACTTTTTGATCGATCTTCTTAACTCTTCTTAAGTTCATTAACTCATACGTCCCCAATGGACGTACCAACCATAGATTTTTTTTCTAGGCTGCACCTCGAGTAAACATTCCAATTTGGAAGTCACTAGCTCATCAACTAATATGATTATTGACATACGGGCACATGCATGCAGATCGGGAAAATTTTTACACTTTAAAATTCGAGAGCGTACATTAGTATGTGGCCCACATTTTAAGTCTCTAGCTTTAATAGCGCCGAAAAATAGTGCATTCATACGGACAGCCGAACTGACGGATAAACAGACGGACAGCAAGACGGATATTGCACAAAACCAATATACTCTTTTCACTTCGAGAATGAGTCTAATAAATCTGCTAGGGTCATCACTTCTTATGGGGATTTTGTCAACACACACAGATGCAAGAGTAGATAGTCAAATTTGTAAGTCTCGAGCCTAGCGTAGGTAATAATGTTTATGTCATACAAGAAATGGAATTCCCCGTGAAAGTATCGGGAGCGTCTCCGGCTACAATGTCAGCGAAATGGTTTGCGAGCATACGGTCAGACAGGCGGACAAAACGACGAAACAACCAATTTTATGCACATCAATACACTGTCATTTCCGTGTGAGGGGGTATAAAACCATTTCTTCAATTATGCAATTAATGTTTGCAATTAATATTTTCATTCTTATGGGTGAATTATATGAAATAACAAAGAAATGTTATTCACAGATACTTTTGAGCACTTGGCAGCAGCCCGAAAATTTTTACATTTTTAGTCTCGTTTTTTTGCTGTTTGGACACGAGTCCAAGAAATAACGTCGGCTGTTGACATTCCCAGCAACAGCAGCAACAACCACAGCATATGAGGAAAAAGTAGCCCGTTTTCGGGGTCTGATGAATTGTGTGCTTTCCTCTGATTGTTGATTCTATTGTTGGTGTCGCTGTTGTCGTTTTGATTGCTGTGGCTGTGGGTACCTGTGTTACTAGCTGCGCCAATTCCCAGAGCTATAAAGTGTGCGTGCGCGTGTGTGTATGCTCTGCATTTAAGGCGCTTAAATTCCATGAAACCCTGCTCTCTAATTAGCATTCAAAACTGAAGCTCTTAAAAAAGTTTTGTTTAACAAATGTTTGCTGTGTTGCAGAGACGCCCACAATAGCAACAGCAACAGCAACAGCAACAGCAGCAGGAGCAGCAGCAACAACAACTTCATTATGGTCTGCTGCCGCCTGCTGATGATGACGATAATCACAAACAGTGCATGATGAATATTTGCCGAAATGATTGTTTTCCCAAATGACTATGCCAGCAGCAGCAGCAGCAGCAGCAGTAGCAGCATCAGCAACTGCACCAGCAACAACGCTAGCTAAACTTGCCAACATTTCGTTTTGTGCGCTCGACTGAAATCTATGGGTCGCAGCTGTGCAAATTCTGTTGCCCGCACACTCATACATACCAGCATCCACGCACACGCACACGCGCACTCATACATATACACACACATATACTACCATTAGCCCACGCTGCGTATACGTAACCTTAAATCGATGGCTGCTGCTCTTGAAACTCACTCATGATGCTGATGTTGCACCAGCCGTTGAGGCTCCCACAATGCCGCATTGCCATACCCAGGCACATACACACACACACACACACACACACACACACACACACACACACACACACACACACACACACACACACACACACACACACACACACACACACACACACACACACACACACACACACACACACACACAGACACACACAAACGGAAAATTGCCAACATTATGTTTTAGAAAATATGTGAATTGTCAACACAAAATTTTCGTAAATAGTTTTTCGTAGCCGAAACATTTTTCGTGTCCAGTCACATCTGGTCAGCTAACCACCCAATCACCCATTCCCCCATCCATTTGCCCCTTGGGGAACAGCTTTGGGTCACTTGCGGTTTTGCGGCCCTAACAAACTTTTAAGCCTCAACCAACTGCAATATTTTACAATTGTACACCACCAGTTAGATAGCTGTGAGATATCCGACTCGGTGAGACAGAAACATAGTCCTCTTTTTTTTGTTTCTACTCTACACTTTTTTTGCTTTGCATAGAAGCCAATTACAGGGCCCGGTGGCGGCATCATGTGATCCATCATTGTCTATGTTTGGCGTTTGATAAGCCGCCGCCAACTTAGCTGAGTGATGCCCCCTAGCCCTCTCACTCTTTCTCTCTCTGTCTCTCTCCCTCTCTCTCTCTCTCTCTCTCTCTCACTCTCTCTGCCTTTCTATGTGAGTGTGTTTGTGTCCCTTCGATTGGCGTGCCTGAATGGCTGTGAAAACACAGCCAGTTGCAGCTGTATCCACAATCATTATCACAAAAGCAAACTATAGCAGCAGCAGCCACAGCAGAGCTACAGCATCGACTGGCTGCCATGAACCTCCTCATCGTCATCGTCAACAGCAGCAGCAGCAGCAGCAGCAGCCACAGCAGTAGCAGTAGCAGTCGCAACATTTGCACTCCCACCAGTCACACACATACACACAACGCACACAGACACAAACAATTTCCATTAGCTTGTACAAACAAAGTATGTGTGTGTTTGGTAGCCAATGCGAAACAGGCGACAATACATTTGCAAAATGAATTGCTGTTTGAAAATTTACTAAGAGGTGGATCGCAAGCGAGAGATGTAGAGCCATGGATAATAGAAATAAATGAAATGCATATATTATATATTAATGAAATGTATATTAGCCACGCTTCAGTCGTCTACAGTATTCGCACACTTGCTCCTGTTTCAGGGTCAGAATGATTGTATTTTCCCAGGCAATAAGAATCTTTTCGGCTTGAGATCGCATATAAAGTTAGCACACGTTTTACGCACGCTTTATAAAGTCTCCTCAAACATGTACTTTTCATATTGAAGTGAGCTTAAGATCCTCAGCTGTCAATATTATGTCAGTATCATGACAACCAGTAGTGTTCGAATCAATAAATTGATAAGCAGGATAAACCAAAACAAATCTAGATAACAAAATTAAAGATAAAGTATTTTCATTGCTTTAAAGAATTAATTGAATGCATTTGTAGATATTTGAAAAATGCACACAATATGTATATGTTCAAATATATTTTCTATTCTTCAAATTGTATCTTGAATATACACGATATTTGAGTCTCATTTCAAAAGCTGTGCGCATTTCGAAATGAATAATCCGCAGATTATTAGCTACTAAACCATGTATTAAAATGAAATTTACTTGAAATGTTGCTCATTAATACTGCAATTGGCATAGGCTGTCAAATTGAGTTTCATTGCAATAAAAAATTCAACAATAAGTATTAATACACAGTATTAGCATAGATAACCTCGATTATATTTGATTTTATTGACATATTTTTCTGTGTTCCGCTAACATTCTTTGTTGGAGAACGAAAACGCATGCTTTTTTATTTGTCGCCTGTGACCGACTGCTCCGTGTTCCACGCCCAATCCCCCGCTCAGTTCCGACGTCGAGCCGTACAACTCTGTGCTGCGGCTTTTGCGTTAAGCTCTTCAAGTTTGAGCTACAGCCGAATGCGACGCTTTGGCAGTAGGATCAGGTCCAGGCACGTTGCACCCAGCTGGGCATCATGGCTGCGCCCCCTTTCCCCTCGCACTGCAACTTGTCTTCCGGTGGCCTCCAATTAGTGCGTGTCGTTTGATTTGCTTGCTTGGTTGGGCTCATGGGCGCTGGCTGCCTGGCAAATGGCAACCAAAAATGTTTGCTAATTTATTTCCCATGTTCAAACAAATTTGTTAATGCCAGTGCGGTGTCCCTTGGCGATGGGACAGACAAGTGCTGTAGCATGTTTGCGGTCAACAGAAGTATATACATATTTTGTGGCAGGGCTGTTGTTGCCGCATCCGAGCTCCGAGCTTCGAACATCCGAACTGCATCAGTGTCCACAGCGGCTCCTAATGCATTTGTAATGCGCTTCGCCTGCACATCCTGTATGTTGCTCTGTGTGTCTGAGCATGTGTGGGTGTCTTGTTTCTCTTCATTGTTTATTGTGAACTAACTAACGAGCTGCCTGCTTCCTTTTCCCTTTTAATCCAACAAACAGCCAACAGCAGCAACAGCAGCAGCAGCAGCAGCAACGGCGACAAGAACTCCACCACCACCAGCAACTCCTCCTCGGCCGGCAGCACCAGTAGCTGCAGCAGCAGCAGCAAAGACATGTCCATCACCGGCAGCAACACAGTCAGCAGTCAGCAGCTCACGCAGAATGGCAGTCGAGAGCGGGAGCGCGAAAGGGAGCGGGAGCGAGAAAGGGACCGTCTCTGTCGCACACCGCCAGAGTCGCCTCCAGCGCTGGCGCGCAACCTAGCAGCTGCACCTCGCTCTCCCCAGTCACCGCCCCAGCCGCTGCACCATCATCAGCGACCGCAGCGCAACGCGAGCTCCTCGCCCGTGGTAAACGGGAGCGCCAGCTCGGCCACATCACCTACTCCGGGCTCGCAACACGCAGCCTCTTTAGCTGCAGCTGCGGCCGCCGCAGCTGCAGCTGCTGCCCATGTGGAACAGGCGCGACTGCTGTCCAAGCTGCGGAAATTCTTGGGTGCCCTGGTACAGTTCTCTCAGGAACTCGGACAGCCAGAGGTGAGCGAGCGAGTGCGCACCTTAGTTTTGTCGCTGGCCAGCAGCAACATATCACTGGAAGAGTTCCGGCTGGCCCTGCAGGAGGCCATCAACCTGCCGCTTCGGCCGTATGTGATGCCGCTGCTGAAGAACAGCGTGGCTCTGATGCAGCGCGAGATTCTGGCCTTGGCTCGCGCCACCAACCAGTCGGCGATGCAGTACGTGACCAGCAATGAGCCGGCAGTGATGGAGCTAACGCCACATGGCGTAGGCAGCGCCGAGTTCGCGGACATATTTGTGCAGCTGGAGGCGCCAGCGGCAGCCAACGGCAATGGAGGAGCGCTGTTCAAGCGCCGCTCCTCGGACTCCATAATGGAGCACAGCGCGCACAATGGTCTCCAGGAATGGGCCGAGTATATGCCCAATGCCGGCACAGCCTACGCGCCACCCAGCAAGCGCCTGGCCATGCATACGGGAGCAGTCCACTCGGTGCTCGCCTTCGACTACAGCGCTGCAACGGCCGCCGGCGAGGTGGCCGCTGCAGGCTTCATGCAGCGCGACGAACGTGATTTGCGGCAGGGCGAGTCAGGGCAGGGAGCCAGCAGGCACGCACTGCCCCAGGTTGCTCGTGGGGGCAATGCTCCGACCGCGGGCGCACCTGCTCCAGGCGGCGAGGAAGAGTGGAAGAACATACACACCATGCTCAACTGCATCTCGGCCATGGTCGACAAAACCAAGCGGGCCATCACCATCCTGCAACAGCGCGGCATTGAGCCACAGCATGGCAGCAACAGTAGCCAAGACCTGACACCCGCCGCCATGGTCGAGCTGCGTCGCCAAACCGAGGAGAAAGTCGCCGAGTTCAAGCGCAATGCTGAGGATGCAGTCACACAAGTGAGTCAGCGACAAGGCCACGGGCCACTCCCCATCCAGTTTTACATTTATTCTGTTTCCATCCTGTGACAGGTCAAGCGGCAGGCGGTCATTGAGATACAGAGAGCAGTGGTCGCTGCAGAGACGCGTGCTGCTGAGATTATGACTCAGGAGCGACTGCGCATGGAAAAGTTCTTCATGGAGATGAGCCGCCATTCCAGTGGAGACCGCGACCTGGACAACAAGTCGCCTTCCATAACCAGCGCACAGAATGTGAGTTCCTTCAAGGTCCAGTCGATTGAGACAAGTGAAATGGCATTCGACTTCAAATATATATTTAAAATTCATATATCATATTATATAAATTTATTTTTGTTGCAATACTAACTAAAAAAGGTTCATTTTCATCCTTCGTAGGGCAGCAACTTGCAGCAGCAATGCTGGAACTGCGGTCGCAAGGCCACGGAAACCTGCTCCGGCTGCAACATGGCCCGCTACTGCAGCGCCTCATGCCAATACAGGGACTGGGATAGTCATCACCAGGTGAGTTTCCCAGAAGCTGAAGCAGCCTGAAACGATGTATAGCTAATCCAAGTGGTCTTCGGATCGGTTTACAGGTGTGCGGCAACTCACGGGCGAGTGAGCTGAGCGCTAAGCACTTGCACTCGGCCAGCGCCAGCGGCATGCGCAGCGCCATGGCCACCAGATCCCCACCCACGCCCACAGCTGCAGCAGCGGCTGCCGCAGCGGCTGCAGTGCATCTACAGGCGGCTGCTGCCGTCGTGCGGGAGACGGCTGTGGCTGGCGGCACGGCTGGTGGCTCCGGGAGCGTTGGCGTCGCTGGGGGCGGGGCTGCTGTCACCACTGGCACAACCAATGCGCTGGTGCCCAATGGCCTGGGCTCCAAATGACGCATTCGCATGATGAAACCCAAGAAGAAATACTTGTGCTAGTCAAATTAACGATCGGGCTCGAATACACTATAATTATAATCTACATATATAATTATGGAGTTTAACTAACGTAAACCTTAACCAAAAACGAAAACAGAAGCAAAAATGGGAAAGGAATTGGGAAAGAGAAAAGAAAGGAAGGGAAAGGAAAGGGGAACGAGACATTCTCAACATTATCCAAATAGTTCTTAAATGCACACATAAATAAACTTCAAGTAAACGAGATAGATATGTAATTTGATCCTAACACTTTCTGCAGTACATTAAAAATATGATAAAAGTTAAAATAATATATTCCAATGGCCTAACCATTTTTGTTTAAATTATAAAAAGAATGGAAATGTTTCAAATAGCTATCGCGCTGAAAACTCACGCTAAAGTTTATTGATTTTCAAATTGTGAGAGCACTTAAATCATAGCAAAGGATAAAAGAAAAGAAAAATAAATAAAAGTAAAAATTCAAGCATTTGCACAACATTGAAATTAATCTATTAAAAATATGCACAACTATATTAATGGAAGCTCTTAAATACAACTCTAATTTGTTTAGGAAATCAAGCTGTAAGTAGTACTTAGGACCCAAACAGCGAGGGGAGGTTGAAGAAAACGAAAGAATACTTAAACTGAACATAGTAGGTTTTATTAAATAATATGATATAATAAATAATGATTATTATTACTATCATTATGGATAATTTATTGATTATAAAAATCTGTATGTATTTAAATTATTAATTAGTATTTATTGTATTTCTAAAGCACGTATTTAACTATACTTTAAATGGAAACCAAAAGAAAATGCAAGGAAATACCTAAACTAAATGTTACAATCCACACAAAGGAAGGCTAAAAAGAAACCCAAGAAATAAAGTGTTTTAAACCAAAAACCTCTTTTCGAAACGATTTGGCTTCAATCGAATCGATTTCGATTCGATGATATTTCTCGAGCAGCCTAAAAGCAGGCAACACAAAACTGCATCAGCCATGAATTGTGCATTAGTGAACGTGTGTCTCTCTCTCTCTCTCTGTGTGTGTGTGTGTGTGTGTGTGTGTGTTTAGTTCTGGAGTTGAAGGGGGCTTCGGTGTGTGAGATACAAAACCACAAACTACTGTGATGAAATTTCAATTATCGTCACTCAGTTGCGCCATTTGCGGGTGTATTTGTGTGTGTGTGTGTGTGTGTGTGTGTGTGTGTGACTGGGTGTATGTATGTATATATGTATCTGTGTGTTTGGCACACCTGCTGCCGTCGCATTGCAAGCAAGCAAAAGCTCGTTAGTGCCTCGCATCGCCTAGGGGCATGCACAGCATTTGTTGCACACAGACGTACTCACACATGTGTACATGGCTTGTGGCTGTCACACACACACGGACATTTCAGGATCAGCTTGCCTTAACTTTACTTTTGTCTGCAACTGCTGTGCGCTTTTTTGCAACCCTTTACTGGACGCCGAGTGGGAATTCGGTTTGAGTACGTGGCAAACCCATGATGATGATGATGATGATGATGATGTTGATGTTGATGTTGATGATGATGATGATGATAATGATAATGGTGGCGGCATTTTGCTACCTGAGTGATTTTCTAAAGCCAGCTAGTGCCACAGAGCGACAGGCGGGCGCATATTCAAAGAGATGCACGTCCAGCTAACCAGCCAAGCAGCCAACCAACCAACCAGTCAAAAGGCAACTGGCAACTGGCAGGAGCTTCCTGGTGCTTGCTCCTGGCCAACATGTGCTGACGTTTTGTTTGTTTCTGGCCGAAAGCCCCCACTCTGTGCCCCAATCTCTTGTGCACATCTACTTACTGCCCATTCGTTAGCTTCTATTTAACATGCAGTTATCGTTTGTTATCGCCAGCAGCCACAGCTCAGCCAGCCACAGACATGGACATGTTGTCAACGGCAATGACAACAGCTTCCCCTCTAAGGAAAAGGGAACGCTGCTCAAATGAAGCACTGCATTCGAATACCCTGTGCCACAAGTATCTTATATAGTATAAGATAGCTGTACATGTATGTTTTAATTGTCTTAAATTTAAACATCTATATTGCAATTATATTTCTAACAAGTAAGAACGTTCCAGTTCGGCGCAACTAACTGCGAGATACTTTGTTCCCATAGGTACATTTTACTTGTGTTACAAACATTTAATAAACGAAATATTTAGTATTAGCAAACGTACATGGCAAGCAACAAACGTTTTTCCTATACATACATACAGATTTACACACTATACGAGCATACACACGATTTTCTATGTATGCATACAAAAGTTCGCATGCTAAAATTTCAATGAATTGTGAATTTTTCGATCATTACTCTAGTTTTGTCAAAAGGCGCTCTTGCAGTCTCTTATTTGGTTTAAGTTAATGAAGCCCAGACCATGGCAGTGGCGATGGTGGTAAGTGCTATGCTGCACTCAGGTGCGTGGGTTCAAATCCCGCATTGTAATTTTTTTCCAAAAATTTTTATTTTTAAATTTTTTTTATATATGTGTATTTTATATTATTATATTTATTATAAAATGCTTGTTGCCAGCGCCAATTGATAATAATGTATGTATGTGTACACAGATGTTTGTACGTGTATACACATCCAAATGTGTATACATATTCCAAGAATTGCGATTGTATTGCTTTGTGTCGTCACAAGCTGCTGGATCAGCTGTGAATTTATTTAGTTTTAGCTAATGATTTGATGTTATTTTAAAATGACCTGAGTTCGAATCCCGCTGAAAACTTTTTGTTTATTAATCGAAAACATAAATTTTATTTTTTAAATTCATTAATATTTGTATATTTATGTTAAAATGCTTTCTACCATCCTAGCAATTACTATTAAGCTATTATATGCATGTATTATGCAGTTGACCACAACAAACTTCTTTGCCGATTTGCCACGCCCCCAGTGGGCGTAGGCGCATAATTTTTGGCCAGTTTCTAGAAAGAGCCGAGTCTAGCATAACTGCTTACACTCAAAAAATGCGACAATTACAGGGTATCTTGCGATATGCCACGTCCCCAAAGAGGCTGAAAAATTATTTTTTGATCATCGATAGAGGAGGACATTAGTAACTCAACCATCTAATTTTAAAGCGTCTAGCTTCTAGCCACGCCCCTAGTGGGCGGATCGGGAAAATTTTCACGCTTTATAATTCGAGTATATGTTCCAAATATCATTGCACAGAGTATAAAAATGTAGTTGTATACTGGCCTCATTCTTATTCGGTTAACGTATATTATAAATCAACATAATTTTCATCTTCACTTCAATAAATTGAAGCTATGGGCAACGGATGTTAAGTAATTACTCTTATATTTTTAAAATCCATGGTTGTGCAATCATGATCAATTTTCAATATAAAACAAGAATGAAAGCTCTCAGTTCGTCGTCTTGATCCAGAATATATATACTCTATGGTGTCGACCACGACTCCTTATGCCTGTTACATACTTTCAGTAAAACCGTTATAGGCTGTATTCCCATTTTACAATGCAGTCATACAGGAAACCTGTAAGTAGCAGTATTATCAGAGTGGTCAAGCCACAGCGGAGTCTGCTTGAGATTGATTAAAGGCGGGACAAATTGTAGATCCTGGCAACATATATATTTATTTATTTTGTCTAAAATACAAAATTAGCATTTACGAATTTGTATTCAACTGTCTAAAAACCACACAATGCCAATTTAGTTCTAAATATCCGCTCACAATAATCATTTAGGTCAACTAAACGAAAAAGTTCAGTTGGCGCCTGTTGTTTGGCCTTTTGCTGTCTTTGGTTTCAATTGGATCCAAATTAACATTAAAATCTGGAAGTTGAACGAAAATTTTAATTAAAATGCTAGCAACTAGCGCACAAAATGCGATGTCTGGCAAAAGAACCGGGATTTGGCGGCGCCTCGACTGTGTCTGACATAAAAATATTCATCATAAGTAGCAGCTACCAGCCACCAGTCAGCAGCCACGAGCCAGCAGCAGTGGCAGCTCCCGGCAGTATTAGCAGAAGCAGCAGCAGCACCAACAACAGCCGCCAGCTGCTAAGTGAGTCGCTTTTGCTGTCGCCGTCGCTGTTGCCGTCGTTGTTGCCGTTGCCGTCTCTGCCAGCTTCGACAGCGACGCGGGCAGCAATTGTGCCATTTCAATCGACATCTGTTACTGATTTCAAAGAAACTTTTGTTGACAACACAAACAAATGCCAAACACAGCAGCAACTGAGTTTGAGAGCGAGTGAGAGATATAGAGAGTGGGAGTGGTGGAGAGAGAGAGACAGAGAAGGCACGAGAGGAGAGACAGTATGTTGTCGCCTGGGGCCAATGGGACTAGGTACAAACGTTTGACGCTTGCCTGCGCACGACTCCAGTCCAGGTCTCACGTGTCCCGTGCCCCCTCTGCGGCCCACCTCGGCCTCCCACGGCCCACGAAAGTGGCGCACAGCTGACGCTAACGTTATCAACAAGCAAGTGGCTTGCTCTCGCTCTCGCTCACTTGCTCTCTGTATCCCATTCTGACTCTCTATTGTATGTGTGCGTGGGTTTTTGTTTTTGCCGGCAAGAAACAAAGTTGACTGAGGTTGCCTGCATTTGAAGGCTGTGCAGCAGCAGTAGCAGTGAATAACATGTGCGTGCCCCGTATGAATGCGTGTATGTGTGAGAGAATGTGTGTTTTTGGCGGCGGCATTGTCGATAATAACGATTTGGCTGGGTGGGACGGGGCGCAATACCTCTTGCCGTGCCCGTCCCCGTTTCCGTTTCCGCTCCCGTTCTCCGTTCCCGTTGCCCTTGCCAGCTTTTGTGCACGTAACATGTGTCAATTACAGGCACACACACACACACACAATCGCTCCAACTGTTCACACATACAAGGACTGTTCTCGCTCACCGTCTATAACTCAAAAAGCTGCCAAAAAGTATGCGCACATTTTTTATACGCGTCGCCTGGAAGTATGCACATATATTTTTTTATATGTTTGCCTGCCGGCTTCTGACAGCTACGCCCCGTCGACCCGTCGCGACGTCGCTGCGCAGCTGCTGCGAATGAGTTGAACGACGACGGCGTTTGCCTTCGACTAGCTTTATGTTAATTTATTTTGTCATTGTAATTTTAATTTTTTGTTTTTTGTTCACCTTTGTATTTTAACCGCGTTTAATTAAAGAAATAAGAAGTTTTTGTACTTTGAATTTTTCTTCATAGTGCACACAGAGTATACACTCTGTTGTTAATTGATATACTTTTAGATGGGAAATGTACCAATGTAAACAATTTCGTCTTCGTACACATATAGACTTAATAGCGTTAATGTTCAATGCTACTGTGAGGCTACAATACATCTCTCCTCAGTGGAAACTCGGGATAATCTCAATGATACTCAAGCCAGGAAAACCGGAGTGTGAACCTTCCTCCTACAGACCGATATGGCTCCTTCCTAGGCTAGGCTAGGCTAGGCTAGAAAATTGTGCAATACCTGCTACACATTAAAGCGAAATAGCTACCAGCCGTGTTCTTGGAGGGGGATCCAGTACCACAGGCTAACGAGCCAATATTTTGCCAAGTATCTTGGAGTGGTACGGGATCGCAGGCTCACCTTCTCCAAGCACATAACCACCACCACATTTCGCCCAGGTGTGTCGGTGAAATAGCATTACTGGCTTCTTCATGCGCGCAGGAAGCTGACTCTGAATAAAAAGATGACAGTGGACAAACAAATATTAGTGCCGATATGGAAATATGGCTGCCAAATCTGAGGGCTGGCTTGCTACAGCCAGATCAAACGAGTTCATGTTGCCTAGAATAAAATCCAGCACTCTAGTCGGTAGAACGACAGACTGGAGAGGCACAGAAACTGGCTAGAAAACACGCTAAACACACACCGAACTCCAAGGAAAAACTTACTAAATAGATCTCATAATTAGCAATCTAATTGATGTTATAAAGTTGAAAATATTGTAAATAATTTAGTAGTAGTAGTAGTGTAAGTACCAGCAACAGCTAAACTTTAAAGTTAGCCACCGAGCCCATTAAGACAGAATTTTTAGAAGCCAAAGTCCACAGAGGGGTAATTATAGTCCCGTATGCCTTTATAAATATAAACAGAAACAAGTATGAAAATTGTACTCGAGAGTCTCGACTCGAGACTGCTCGACAATGAAATCTCCTGAGCCCTTCTTCGAAGGAATAATATTCCAAGAATGCTTCGTTCCGATTCTCCGCTCGTAAAAACTATACGTGCAAAAACACGAGCACACACACACGCTGATCTACGCTTGTACGCCTGTATGTGTGTAAGCATTGCAGGCGGCTTGCTGTCTCACTGCCTCGCTTGCTGGGCCGCGTGGGTTTTGCTACCTTCTTTGATTCATAATTCTGTTTCTAGACAGACAATCGTATGCAAACGTTCAGATTATGCTCATTACATTAATATCTATATGCCAAACCAAACTGTATCTGAATCTAGTATTTGAAATACATTTTTTTCACATTTGTGGTGTGGGGGGGAGTTGGGGTCCGGAATCCAAAATCTGACAAAAACCGAAATTCTATTAAATTAGTATCTATATATTTGCAGAAGACTTGGAGACTCTAACTCTAAAGATGAATTAGCTAGAATTTTATAACTGGTTCCCGATAAATTCGTTTATCGATAACTTTGCAAATATACAAGGTATCGAATTTCTGAAACAAACTCGTACTGCGCGCGCAATATACGGACCTAACACAAAAAGAATGAACTCTCTAGCTTTTGTATCTTCGGAAATCGACGCGTTCAAACATACGGACAGACGGACGGACGGACGGACGGACATGGCTATATCAACTTTTCTCGTCACCCTGATCAAGAATATATATACGTTACGTTACGCTCAGTCGTGTCACTAGAGAGAATATCAATTTTTATTATACTCATTCACGAAGTAAATATGAAGTATATTGGTTATGTACAACGTCATGCTATCCGTCCACTCGGACGTACGTCTTTTCGTCATTATTGATGCTAAAGACTTCACAGATGTACTTGTTGTAGAGTTAAGTTCGTCTAAGGATATAGCTAATCTGGATATACTATATACAGTCTAACTGAAATCTAATATTTACATTTGGATAATATTCGATAAATAATAGTTTATATCTGCTGCAGCTATATAGCTATAAAATTTCGATTGTTATAAGCCTCATCTATTATTTTACATCTCTCATCTATTATTTTACATTCTGATGTGTTCAATTTTAAGCTTGCGAACGAGTATCATACAGTCAGTCTCACCCGATTACTAGATTCATATTTGTAGCTCTCCCAAACAGTTTCTACTATCTCTCTCTCTCTCTCAATGCTCTCCGTCAGCTGGTTTGACTGGCTGATAAATAAATAGAACCGGCAACACGCTGGCCCCGCTTAGAGATCGCTCAGTTGTTGTTAGCTCTAGCATTCGACTAGACCGTCGTTATTTCGTTGGCGGAGTGTGTTATTGCAGCTGTAATTGTTGTTATTGTGGGCACTGTGACGTGAATTGTGCTAAAAGTATGTCAATGATGAATAGCAATGATAGCAATAAGAACCTAAGCAAGTAAAAACCTACAGGCCAGAGCTGAAAAGTGAATTGGCATCTAAATGACAGCTGACTGACTCAATATGCACAACAACGCCAGCAATTGAAACCCAAAGTCAAAGTCAGGCCCACGTAATCATCAATCAGTTATACAGTTACTAGCCAAGTTAGCCAAATCCAAATCCAAATCCAAGCCTTTACCCAAGTAGCCAACGAAACCTAGTACGGGAGTGCGCGTGCAGAACTACTTACTGTTTTGTGCCTTGCATACGAAATAAGTCAATCTGCCAGCCCCTAGCATAGATGCCAAAACACGCACACTTTGCCACATGCAACCCACATGGACATTAAAAAACACATTCATATTTATGTTTGACGCGCATATTAATCGGCGCGGCGTACTGTGGACAAGTAGTCGAAATTACATGAAATTTCCAATAATTTCCGGAAAATGGGAAATCAATATAAATTTATACTATAAAATAAAAATATAAATGAGAATTGAAATAAATTATAGTAGAACAAAATTAATGAACATATTATTATTAATTATATTAAATATACTAATTTTGTTCTTTATATCAATCAATCCAAAGTTTGATTGATATTTGAAATTATTTAAAGTTAATATAAAATTGAGAAGCAGACGTACAGTAAATCTCGCAATAATCGTACTTAAATCGCGTTTCTCTATATAACTCAGCTGATTCACATATAAGTATTTATAATTTAATCTCCATACATTACTTACGCAAGCATTTGCATATGGCCCACTGTACGCGGTCTGTCATATAAGGCGTCTTCGCAGTGGCAATGAACTTTGAGAGGCGCCTGTTGCTTTATCGGTTGTGTTCATACTCGATGCTGCTTTTGTTGGGACTGTTGCCGTTATTGCTGTCAGTTGATATCCTTTAACCCTTGTGTAGAGCGTGCGGGCATAATTGATGACGTTTCTTATTATTTCATTTTATTAGTTAAATAATTAAGAAGCTCTATAACATATGATGTGCATCAATTATATAGAGTCTGTTGGCATTATATGCGAGCTTAGTGTTTTGTTATTGCACATGTGAATACGAATACATATATATGAATACATATTTTATGAACACCTTTGTTAAGCCATTGTTCTTTGTTATCATAATGCACCTACACTTGTATGCACAGCTGCTTTTTGTTTTGTATTTTGAAAAGTGTTTCATTGTTTCATTTGATAAGCGCATTAACGGCGATATCAACTGTTCGTAGGTTCGCTACTGGCTCACCACCATATAAGGCTGTGCCGTCATTGGGCTCTCTGGCCTGATCACACATATCATCCAAATGTCAACTAGGCAAAAGTGCGGTAGGCTCGACTTCCTTACTGAAGATACCCTTAACCGTAGGATATCTTCTACATTCCAATCATTAGAATGCGCCCATAGGCACGCATAAGCTCTCGTTCTGCTTGCGTCACTATAAAACGCGACAGCGCAGCGACTGCGTTTGGGCTCCGATGTCTCTTCTGCCTGGTATGAACCCAGAAGGCTCTAGTCGAGACGGCTCGACTACGAGATACCCTGAACCCAAAAAAGGTGATACTCTTCTTCTTTACGCACGTATAAGCGCGCGCTCTGCTAACCGCGCAGTTGCTGCCGTGGCTTGGAGGTGGGTTGGGCTATACTTTAAACGCTTATAACTCCATTTCTAGATGGACGATCTTAATGAAATTTTCATAGAAGCTTAAGAGTATTTAAATGTATCTATGTGCCATTTCAAGTCTCTAGTATTCGAAATGCGTTTTTTTTTTCAAATTGGTGGCGAAGGGGGCGTGGCATCCAAAATCTGAAAGTTACATAATCTGCGTATTCATAATATCTATCTAAATATACAAATTTTATCAAGTCTTTCGCTAAAACGGTGTAGAAGTTATGCCCAAAAAACCTAAAAAATGGAAACGAATTTTCTATTTTTTTTTATCGATAATTTGAAAATGGGATGCGTTAGCTTTTGTAGTTTCCGAAATCTCGACGTTCATACGGACGGACGAGGCTCAATCAATTTATTTTTTATGCTGATCAAGAATATATATCTACTACAATAGTGATCACTAAAAAAAAGCGCGGGGGAAGAAAGGAAAAGTAGAAATAAAAATGAATTTGACGAATTTTTATCAAAAGTTTTATCGATGTATTTTTTATTAAAATTAAGAATTTCGGGTGGGCGGGTTGGTTTCGGGTTGAAAAATTTTTGTAGCTTTCGTGTGCGGGTAAAATTTTTTTCTATGACCCATGGGCTGGGTCGGGTTGGCTGCGAAATTTCGGCCCATGCCCACCTCTAGTTCATAGATACGGACGGACGGATAGTCGGACAGACGAACAGGGCTTAGTCAACTTATTTTTTTGTGCTGATCAAGAATATATATACTTTGTGGGGTCTGCGACGCCTCCTTCTGCCTGTTACATACTTCTAACAAAACAATTATACTCTGATTTCCTATTTTCAATGGGCTCTTGGTATAAGAACGTTTAATTTGTTATACTTTATGAGTATATTGGTATTAAGCAATGTTCGTCCGTCCGTATAAACACTTACTACTGTTGAAGCTACCATTGAAGTTAGAGACTTGTAGTCTTGAATATATATTCATGCCTAGATATGATACTGAAATAGATAATATAATAATACTGAAGAAAATATAATACTGGAACTTTTAAACAGATATATTTATATCGACAAAGAATTGAAATTTCTTCGCCGATTTGCGGAATGAAAAAGATAGAATCATGCGGAAACTTTTATATCTTTATATTTCTATATAATATTATAAGATATAGGCAAGGTTCACTGTACTTCTTATATATGTTGACACCAAAAACTATACACTTCTCACTCATTGACAGTATATAGAACTTTTTAGCTAATCTTAATACACATAGAGTTCCACATTTCTGTAATGTTTAGCAATAAAACCATATCAGGGCAGCCCAGTCCGATAAAAGGTTGTTTAGACACATGAGAATGTGTGAAGGAGTGAGAGAGTGAGTGAGTGTGGTTGGGAAACGCAGGTTGCTGACTCAGTATCCGTCGAGCGTTGCGACGAGGAGTATGTCTCTCGTGATGATATCGAGTTAGATTTTGTAAAGCTGCCAGTTCACATATTTACATATTCTTTAATAATGAAATATATCTTTGACAAGTGAGCGAGTGTGACACACATCGAGATCCTAAGGAGGAGGAAAAGGCAATGGAGATATTGCTAGAGCTCAATCTAAAACAGAAGCTGGCCACACGATTGGGCATCCTGCTAGTAGGATTCATCGTCTTTGGGCTCTTCTGCTCTGACAGCGCCTTGGCCAGCCTTACCTTGGGCGCCCTTTTGGCCCTAATGCTGCGCAATCCCACAAATATTTTTGCATTGGTTATGACCTGTCACAGGGATATAATGTGAGTATTTTTAGAGCTTATAAAAATATAAATTTTATTCAAAAACAAGTAAGAAAGCTGTAGTCGAGACTGCTCGACTACGAAATCCCCTGAGCCCTTCTTCGAACGAATAATATTCCAAGAATTATTCGATTCGTTTCTACACGCATGCAAAACCACACGCACACATAGACACTGATCTACATGTGTATGCATGTATGTGTGTATGCATGTGTGTAAGCATTGCAAGCGTCTCGCTGTCTCTCTCTGCCTTTGTTGCTGCGCCGCATGGATTTTGATGAGAAAACTTTGATGATTAATAATTCGGTTTCTAGATGGACAATCGTATTGATATCTTCAGATTATGATTATGATATTCATATCTATATGCTAAGACAAACTGCATATCTCTAGTATTTGAAATGCATTTTTTTTCACATTTGGGGGTGGTGGGGCGAAGTGGGGACCGGAATCCAAAATCTGACAAAAACCGAAATTCTATTAAATTAGTATCTATATATATGCAGAAGACTTGGAGACTCTAACTCTAAAGATGAATTAGCTAGAATTTTATAACTGGTTCCCGATAAATTCGTTTATCGATAACTTTCCCAATATACAAGTTATCGAATTTCTGAAACAAACTCGTACTGCGCGTGCAATATACGAACCTAACACAAAAAGAATGAACTCTCTAGCTTTTGTATCTTCGGAAATCGACGCGTTCATACATACGGACGGACGGACGGACGGACGGACGGACAGACGGACGGACGGACGGACGGTCAGACGGACATGGCTATATCAACTTTTCTCGTCACCCTGATCAAGAATATATATACTTTGTGGGGTCTGCCACGCCTCCTTCTGCCTGTTACATACTTTTAACAAAACCATTATACCCTGATTTCCCATTTTCAATGGGCTCAGGGTATAATAACCGACTGTCAGTTAAATAGTGATTGTAACTCCGTAAAACTTTGTACATATTTTTCGTGGCAGTCAGATAGTGTGTTGCTGTCGCACGGATTAGATTAGATACTATATATGATACCAAATGGTATAAACAAATTAATTGAATGAAAGTCGTTTTGTTGTTCAATTTTATGTTGTTTTTATACCCTGAGCCCATTGAAAATGGGAAATCAGGGTATAAAGGTTTTGTTAAAAGTATGTAACAGGCAGAAGGAGGCGTGGCAGACCCCATAAAGAATATATATTCTTGATCAGGGTGACGAGAAAAGTTGATATAGCCATGTCCGTCCGTCCGTCCGTCCGTCCGTCCGTCCGTCCGTCCGTCCGTATGTATGAACGCGTCGATTTCCGAAGATACAAAAGCTAGAGAGTTCATTCTTTTTGTGTTAGGTCCGTATATTGCGCGCGCAGTACGAGTTTGTTTCAGAAATTCGATAACTTGTATATTTGCAAAGTTATCGATAAACGAATTTATCGGGAACCAGTTATAAAATTCTAGCTAATTCATCTTTAGAGTTAGAGTCTCCAAGTCTTCTGCAAATATATAGATACTAATTTAATACAATTTCGGTTTCTGTCAGATTTTGGATTCCGATACCCACTTCGCCCCACCACCCCAAATATGAAAAAAAATGCATTTCAAATACTAGTTTGGTTTAACATATAGATATGAATATCATAATCATAATCTGAAGATATCAATACGATTGTCCATCTAGAAACAGAATTATTAATTATCAAATTTTTCTCATTAAAATCCATGCGGCGCAGCAGCAAAGCAGCGAGACAGCAAGACGCTTGCAATGCTTACATAAATGCATACACACATACATGCATACAAGCGTAGATCAGTGTCTATGTGTGCGCGTAGTTTTGCATGCGTGCAGAAACGAATCGAATAATTCTTGGAATATTATTCGTTCGAAGAAGGGCTCAGAGGATTTCGTAGTCGAGCAGTCTCGACTACAGCTTTCTTACTTGTTTATGTATAAATTAGAATTCATTTAGAGAAAACGAGGATTTAAGTCAAATTGGAATTAATTATCGTCCATTAACTTTGCAGAGCATTTCAACGTTTTGTTGCCCTTAACTTTTATCTGGTTCGCAAGGATCACAAGGGATACACCGTGGCGCGGTGCTTTGAGGAGCAGGCACTGAAGCATCCAAAAAAAATATGCTTTCTGATGGGCGAGCGTCACCTGAACTTCGGGCAGGCGTTGCGCCTCAGCCAACAGGTGGCGGGCTACTTCCAGCAGCGCGGCCTGCAGCGCGGCGACTGCGTAGCGCTGCTCATGGAGACATGCGTGGAGTATACTTCACTGTGGCTGGGTCTCAGCCAACTGGGCGTCATTACGGCGCTGATCAACTCAAATTTGCGCGGCGATTCTCTGCTGCACTGCATCCGCGTTGCCAAGGCCTGTGCCCTCATAGTGGGCAGCGAGCTGAGCAATGTGCTGCAGTCATTGCCACCTTTAGAGCTATCCATCTATCAGTATACGGATGGGGACCAGCCTGCCCTGCTGCCAGGTGCTATCGACCTAAGGAGCGCTTTGACCACACAGGAGCCATTGCCACTGAGTCGCAGCCAGCAGCCGCAATGCAATGCTCGGGATAAGCTGCTCTATGTCTATACGTCCGGCACCACGGGCCTGCCCAAGGCGGCGGTCATCACAAATCTGAGGTTTCTGTTCATGTCAGCGGGCGCGTTTTATATGCTGCGACTAAATCGCGACGATGTGGTCTACAATCCTCTGCCTCTCTATCATACAGCCGGCGGAATCGTGGGCATCGGCAATGCCCTGCTCAATGGCTGCACCGTTGTGCTGCGCAAGAAGTTCTCCGCCTCGAATTTCTGGAACGACTGCAGCCAGTACAACTGCACCGTGGCCCAGTATATTGGGGAGCTTTGTCGCTACCTCCTTGCGACGCCCTACAAGCACGCGCCACAGGAGCCTTTGCACCAGCTACGCCTCATGTACGGCAATGGACTGCGGCCGCAAATCTGGACGCACTTCGTATCCCGCTTCGGCATACCTCACATTGGGGAAATCTATGGCGCTACTGAGGGTAACTCGAACCTGATCAATATCACCAATCGCATTGGCGCCATCGGCTTTGTGCCTGTCTTCGGTCGCAACCTCTATCCCGTCCAGGTAATCCGCTGCGACGAACTGACGGGCGAGCCGCTGCGTAACTCCAAGGGTTACTGCATACGCTGTGCACCCGGCGAGGTGGGCCTGCTAGTGGGCCAAGTGGATGCCCGGCGCGCTGTTAGCGCGTTTCACGGCTACGCGGACAAGGCGGCCTCCGAGCAAAAGCTCCTCCGTGGGGTTTTCACCACCGGCGACTGCTACTTCAACTCTGGCGACATGGTTGTCTGTGATATATTGGGTTACTTTTACTTTAAAGATCGTACCGGCGACACTTTTCGCTGGCGAGGGGAGAATGTAGCCACCCAAGAAGTGGAGGCCATCATCACCAACTGCATTGGGCTCAGTGATTGTGTGGTCTATGGGGTGCAGGTAAGTCAATCAAGAGTAAAGCAAGAAAATAAAGTCAGTTCGATCTGAGCTAAACCCACAATTTTACTTGGAACAAATTTAGAAGTGCTCATCGACCTTTGTACAAGTATCATTTTGAAAGCTTCCAATATTGAGTATATACATTCTTGATCAGGACGACAAATACAGTCGATTGAGCCCTGTCCGTTTGTCCGTATGTGTGAACACGTAGATCGCAGAAACTATAGAGCTAGAGACTTGAATTTCTTGTTAGGTCCAGGAATATACAGACAGACGGAGACGAGCAGACACGCATCGGAAAATCAACTCAGCTCATCGTCCTGATCAGAAATATATATATATATACTACGGGATCTGTCACTCTTCCTTCTACATGTTACACCAATTTAATAAAACCATTACACCCTGATTAATGTAAATGCCTTCATTAATACGGGCGGACAATAAAATATTCAAACGTTTTCCTATTTCACTATTTTCAGAGTATATTAACGATTTTGATTAAAAAATGTTCTTTATAAAGATTCAAGATCATCAATACATATCTCACTTCCCACTGCAGATACCCTATGTGGAGGGCAAGGCTGGCATGGCGGCGATTGTGGATCCGTTGAGAAAAGTTGATATGGAATATCTCTCCATTGGGATACGAGGAAGTTTGCCGCCATATGCGCGGCCTCTCTTCATTCGGCTCCTGGACGAGATACCACGCACGGCCACCTTCAAGCTTAAGAAGCGGGAGCTCGCAACAGAAGGTTACAATCCGGAGTTAATTAAGGATCCCATCTACTTTCTGAATCGCGATGGGGTCTATCGACCGCTGAGTAGGGAGCAGTATGCGTCGTTGTTGGCAGGTACTGCAGGCCTTTGACTGGGTCCACAAAGGATGTTATTTGGCTCACATAGGCCTAAGCTTAATCTAACTCATACCCAACCCCACTCATATTTATGCATGCATGCAGATACTTGCAAATGTACTTTAACACTTAAAAGAAACGACTGATGAAACATGAGCCAAAGCCGAGCGCGTTTCATTCCCATAACTTTCCCATAAAAATGGCAGCTGAACCGATAATGGCTGCCAATACATTTCCGGTGACTACAACATGGCGGGCACTCGGCATCGTGGAGCAGCAACACACAAGACAGCGCTGGCCAAGATATATCGAAAGTGTTAAATCCCCAAGATTAAGTTCTCGCTCATTGGCAGCTGCTGTGGCTGTTTTGGCTGTTGCTGCTGTTGCTGCTGTTGCTGCTACAGTTGCAACATTAACGCCATTTCCGTTCGCTAGCTCCAGCTGCGACGCAACAACGGCGACGGCAAAGCCAACAACGCTTGCCGTCCTCTAAGATAAACGATGTGCAAAATCCATACAAACAACAACAGCAGAGCAGCTGCAGTTGAAGTTGCTGTTGCTGTTGCTTTTGTTGTCGCTCGTTGGAATTGCAGCCGCAGGCAGCGCTGCCAAACTCACAGCCGCAAACATCGCTACCACCAATATCGATGGCGAAAAAGTTGTGGCAGGCAATCATAAAAAACCAAGAAATTCCAACCAAAGCCGCCATACTTCCATGAAATTGGTTACCAGTCTAGCACCAAAAGGGCTGCTTACGTGCAGAGCTGGGGAAGGAGCGTGGCAGTGAGGGCACAGCTAAAGTTTGGAATTCTCATAAAATGTATAGAGACACTATATCATCAGTTTGCTGCATTTGAAGAGAAAACATCTCTCTCAGGTTGCTGTCAAAGAGACCCACAACTATCAAAGCGTCTATCGGAAACCGATAGTTATATTATATTGTCGTCCCGACAAATACCCTATAAATTAAGTCATGGGGTTGAATGGATAACAGCTTATACAAGTCTGGTGATTAAGTGAACCCTCCCTCTATGGGGCATCACAAATTGAACTTGTTTGAATTAATATGTTATGATCCATCAACTTGATCTGGATCTATATACTCTAGTTGCTCCATATTATCTTTGATATTACCACTACCAAAATGCTATCAATTGCCCTATCAACAATCCGCGAATTTGCCACCTACAAGAACAAACATCGTTGCAATAACAAACACAACAACAACTTTATCTCCGCCATTGTGAGCATCAAAAATGTTCATAAACTTGCATTGGCAGCCGGCGTGGTATGACAGAGGCAAGAGAAAGGCGTTCCAGCCACTGTGCAGCTGCTAATGCCTCAAAAGGCAAGTGGTGCGAGTTTTGTCACCGACGTGGAATGGCATTGACACCAACACCAACACCAACACCAACACCAACACCAACTACAGCATCAGCAACAGTCCTTGCCCCTGGCCCATAGTGCGTGTTTCCTCAGCTGGTTGCATCGTCGCCGTCATAAACAAAATGGCAGTTTCTGCGGGCAGGGTGCATGCATAGCTAATATCAATAAAAACAACAACAGCTGTTATTGATGTTGTTGTTGTTTTGCAGCGTCGCGTGCTTCGCGCGCTTAAGGAGAAAAATTAAAAAATCTTCAATAATTTTTCGAAATGTTCGACGATTCCACCGCCATTGCCTGGTTCACCTCCTCTTTCAATCGCTCTATTCGCTTGTCTTTTTCGTTCATTTTTCCCTCCGTTTCTCGCCATTCCTTCTGCTCATTTTGGGCGTTGGGTTCGAGCGAACGGTGGGTGGCGCCACAGCTGCCACTGGAATTTCAAAGCTATTAAAACGCTGCGAGCCGAGCAACGACCAAACGGGCTCCATGCTCCTGCAACTCTTCATTGAAATTGTACTTATTGCGAGCCAGCAATTCTAGGGGTATATTAACTATTACACTCAGACTGCAGCACACGTCAGGATTCCAAAAGGCGAGGGAACTAATGCTCGCTGTTTAATTAATGTCTGCTTAGGTATAGGTAATAGCTAATGGTGTTCTTTATATCCCTATTCGGAAAAATGCAGGGTATATGAGAGAAATAAATAGATTTTTACAATAAGTTATCTTGGCACGAAACTTCGATTAATAGAATGAGCTTCCAAAGAATGAACACGAGTTTATCAAAAGACCTAGTTCAGTTTTCAGCTGTTAATAAACTAAATACATCTGAAAGAGTATTCCGCATTCGTTTTACTGCAGCTTCCACTGGTTTACCAGCTATTCCTGACTGGTTGCTTATATGCATTTGGGCTTAAAGATTTTGCCTGTTTCTGTTTTTATGTGCCGCCCAGTCTAACAGTCTACCAGTTTCCCAGTCTCCCAGTCGCCAGTCGGCAGTTGCCAGCCGTCGCTTTGCCCTTTGCCCTTTTCGCAAACAACGCTATTGCTGCTGCTGTCGCTGTTGCTGTTGCTGTTGCTGCTACTGTTGTTATTGTTGCTGGCGAGAGCTTGGTTGCTTTGTCGGTTCGTGCTAATTACATTGCACCTGTGCGTGACGTTTGATGTTGCCCTGTCAGACCTTCGACTGCTGAATGTCGGCCGTCTCTGCTGTTAGCTGCTGTTGGTTTTGCTTAGTTGTGGGTGTAAAGAGGGATTAGGGTTTATTTGGGCTTTGCTTCAGTTGCAGCTGCAGCCGCAGAGCAGAGCTGCAGCAGCAGTTGCCCAGTAAAAATTAATTAAAAGCCAACGTGCGGCATTGCAATTAAATTCGATTTGAGTCAGACATCGAAGTTGACGCTGACTACGAGTCGAGCTCAGCTGGGCGGCTGTTGTTGACATCATTTAATACAACAATACAGCAAAATTATATTCCACACACATCCACACAGACATGCAGAGAAATCAGAAAGTTCATACAATGCAACTGCCTCGGCCTGTGGCCTTTAGTTGCTTTTGTTATACCCTAAACCCATTGAGAATATGAAATCAGGGTATATATTTGTCAAAATGTATGTAACAGACGGAATAACATCTGACGAATTGGGTTTAGTATATATATATTACGACTCTGCCTATAGTGTCCGTCCGGTTATTGCGACGAAGATTCCACAGCTTGGTTGGTCTCATACATAACTTATATGACACGGACTTCGCTTACTACGTACTATCTGTTTTTAACGACAATCCGCTTATATCCACGATATTTTTCACATTTGAATCGGCTATTACGTCGCGACGTTCCAAAAAATGCAGTGAAATAATGACAAATGTTTAAAGCTTCAAACGACGCCATTAGAAATTTATTTATCAGTGATCAGTAGCCAGTAGAGCAACGGTGACGTCACACAAATGTTTACAGCGTGCGTCTGCACGCATAGCCAATTCTATGGGAAATTTATGATATATTTTCGTTTTGATTATAAATTAATTTTTTTTAACCCATTACAAACATGGCAGCCTTGATCTTTGTTATATTGTGTATTTATTTATTAAGTTATTTACAAACATTTAATAGAATGAAATCCGTCATTTAAAACAGAAGTTATTAAATAATACGTTTGACACATTCGTAAACCTTGGCCAGTAGGGCCAACCAATCTAGATGGAATAACTTAAGCTGCGCTGATAGCTTAAGTTTGTATTTTCCATTTTCCATTGTCGGAAGAAATTGATACAAAAATATATGAGACTGAATAAACTAATGTTGGTTGGCATGCAAATAATGTGAAAGATGGCTTAGACAATGGAGGTTAAAGTTAGCGTGCAGATGTTCAAGTTGGACTCTTTCAAGTCTTTCAACTATTTGGTAGAATGCGAAGCATATTTAAAAAGACAGATTGGACGGGAGCGAGGGTGTCTCCTAGTCGGGCACCACCGACTTCAGCCTTCTTACTTGTTTTGTTTGTTTTCGTGTTTTTATTGTGAGCTTTCGCATACGCTGGCAGCTGTTGGCTGATCTGCCTATTTGCTGCCGATGTGTGTGTACTTGTGTGTGAGTGTATTTGAAATGGCTGACTGGCTGCTGTTGGCATGCCACTGCATGTGTGTGTGCGTTCGTATAAAGCTCACGCTGTTTGTTTGTTTGGCTCTGGTTCATTCGTTTTCGTTGGCTCGTTGATTCGTGGCACCTTTTGGATTTGACAGTTTTGTAATTAACTGCAGTCAGCATATGCGCTTGCGTCGACGCTAACGTCAGCGCCAGCAGAGCCGCAAGCGGCGCCAGAAACTTGGGAGCTAAATATGTTGCATACTTTCAGGCTATACAAACGAAATTGCCAATAAGCAATATGCTCGTTTGGCATTTCGGTGCGCTATTAGTTGTTTTTTGTTTAAAACTTCCTTTCGTCGGCACGATTGAAAAAGGCAGCTGCAGCTGATTTCTTATATATATATGCTTGTGCACAATGACTTGAGCGAAATTTGAAAAGAGTAGCTAATATCCACGCTTATAAATTAGTATTAAGTATTTCTCTCATTGCTAGATATATTGACAAATTTGATAACTGGCTTTGGATGAATTGGTTACAAATATTTCATTTATACCAAATACTTATATAGAAAATCAGTCTTTACCTTATGGAGTCGAAGTAATTCTAAAGCAATACAAACAGGTTTTGACAAGTGGTCATCGAATAAAATGTATATCATAATAACTTTGATCAGTGGCCCAGGTAATTCAATAAGTCCTGCTACGTTCACTCTTAAGGAGAATAATAGATAGAGATCTGAAGAGGCAGCAATATAACAATTTCATTTAGGAACTTGACTATAATATTTGAGTAAACTAAAAGTTTACAAGATGTCAAGACGCCTTTGTAAGTACACTGTAAAAATATTCTATTCATTCATAATTCGTTTCGATTGTTAACCAAGAAAGAGAATTTCCCATTCGAATACCTCCTCAGGCGACAAAGTTCGGGTCCAGAGTGCGGCTACTGGTTTCAGCAGACGGCCAGCAGGGAACCAGCCACAGCTGGCACACGAGTCGACCACAGGGCAAAGGATACCGGAAACAGGACACTGAATACCGCATACTGGACACACGTGTGCGCTACAGCTTGCTCCTGGGCATTGAGCTTTGCTTTGGGCTTGCTTCGACTTCGCTTGTCCGACTTTGGTCCAGGGCGGAATTTTGTGCTTTACTATGGCTGCTTCCGCATTAGCTGTCGATATTGTTGTTGCTGTTCTTACTTCCGGTGGTGGTTGTGGCGCTGTTGTTGTTTTTTATGGCCAGTCCTTGGCGGCCTTTATGCGCCCGCATATTAAACAATTATTGCCAAATGGCAAACGACAGCTGCGTTGTGTCACCATCGGCGATGTCGTTAGTGTAGGCCGAGTTTGTATGAGGCCGAGGCCTACGCGACGCGTCGCGACGGCCACGTTTTTTAGCCAAGCAGCAGCAGCATCGGCAGAATATGCCCAGGACCTCGGATTGGGTCTGCGATTGAGCGTGGGTAGTGAGAAAAGTGGGCCTTGGAACGGTGGGCGGTGTTGCCTGCATTGGCTTGTCGGCTTTTTTTCGCGTTTCAGCGTCTGCTGCAATTTATGTGTATAAATGACAAAAGTACCGTTATTTATGGCCAGTAACCGCAACGCAATTTGGCAACACTTGTTGGCCAATTGGCAAAAATGTGAAACGAGCTGTGCCGCACAGAGCAGAACAAAAAAAACGCTTTTCCAAAATATACGTTAGCATGTAAATGTGTATCACAGCTGAGTGTATTGCAATATATAAAACAAAAGAAATGTATAAAAATATATACACATATATGTATATTTATATATTATTGTATGTATATTTATTTATTGGTATGTATGTGTGTGTGAGCCTAGCAACGGTATTGTCTATATTCCATAATATTCAGTGTGAAGCAACAAGAAACGGCTAAGGATCTGATGGCCAAACAGACTAAGATATACGCTCTCAAAATTACTTTGACAAGTGATACTGAAACACTCTGAATACATATTAATTCAAATTTAATGTTGACTATTCAACTACCGTCAGAAGATCAAATCAAACAAATGTAAGGAGAAAATGGTTTGAATTGCTATTATTGTAATTCTTTCTTATGCAAGATAAAAAATCCATGAGATACTAAATTTACTTTTTACTCTTCACTTAGAGTGTTTCCAAGGAACAGCTGCTCATTTTGTTGACTTGTATATACAATATATATATTTATACATTTTTTTCTGCCGTCCTTGGCAAAATTTGAATTTTTATTGCTGATCGATGGGTGCGCGCGTTTTGCCCATTGCCACATCCACCCAAAGCCCAAATACGGCCCCTCAGCGGAATTATGCGTATTTAGGTCGTTGACTATATATCCGTATCGAGGCATAGTCTGCCCCTTGTTGCTGCCATAAATTCACCAACGCCCTGTGTGTAAATGTGCCAATGCGCTCGCCTACAGCCCGTAGCACTCGCCTTCCCAGCATCGTCGTCCTGTCTGCCCATATTGACCCTTCTGTTTTGTTGTCGCGCTTTTATTATGCTAATATTTTTTAGGGGCATTGCCAAGATTTATTGAAATTACTGCGGCGCACACATAAAGCTGAAAGCCAGGGCCAGGAGGCTGCTAGCTCAACCCATGCGAACGCTTAGCAAACTGCGTCAGCCGCGCAGCGTATGCGCATCAATTAAATAGCCATTTAATGTGAAGCTTGTTGCTTGTAGTTTGTAGTTGCATGCTGCGTATTGCATGTATTGCATGTTGCATGTCATCCACTGTTGCATAATTGACGCTTTTTTCTCGCAATTAAAACAACTAATTGGCAGCAAAAACTATTGTTCCAGCCAAAGGCAACAGCTGTTGGCTTGACTTCGCAGCAGCAGCAAAAACTCTCGCTGAAAAATGAGTTGCATAAATTTTAGATTACAATTTGCGGAGTTGGAAAGGGCCAGGAAACTAGGAGCAGAAAACGTAAATTCAATTTTGACTTTTGTATTAAATGACCTCAATAAACGCTGAAAAAGCTCAACTTTTATAAGATGGAGTATGAAGAATGTTATAAAACTACGTTGACAGGTCTTGGGTTTTCGGCCGAGCTGAATGATATTTCTTCTGAAATATAATCAGTGTCATCTACAAGCTCCAAGCTCCAAGTAGGAATATATCCAAATCGTAAACAATTTAACATGCATCAAGCTTCTTGGATGTAAATCAATTAATTACAGCAATGAATAATTAAAGAAAAAATGAATATAATATTGATTGAAAAAGTTTTATAATATGCACTGAATATAATGCTTCCCTTTGGCTTATTAGACCTAAGTTGTTAAGTCAGCAGTCAACATTGTGACTAATTAATTACTTAATTAAAAATTATTCATTTATTAATTTAGGTAAATAGAAATCTTTTCATAGAACTTAAGCGTGAGATCAATCTGTTTGCCATTTCTATGGGCTCTCAATTATTATATACGAGGGAGGCTCTTCTATTCTTATGCTCTGCTGCCTGTGGCAGATTTGCTGTTGCACAAACAAAGCGCCCCAAAGTATGCCACACACATACAGCGAATAGTGGAGGCAGACCCACCTGTCCTTTTACCACATTTCACTGGCGTAGACGAATTGGGCAGGTGTTGCTTTTGTTAGGCTGTGCTCGATTTTTATTTATTATGGCTCCAGTGTGGGCGCCACGTCCATTTCAATACGCCCCAGGCAGACGATGGAATTGTTATGATTTTACAACAATATTATTTTTCCATCAGCAAAAATCAATCAAATTCAATTAAAATGCAGCCAAAGGATACAAAAATTGTCAGAGCCCCTACACAAAAAGCCCCACCTTCTCAGCAATTATTCAAAATTAATTTTAATGCAGAATAGAGCAATAAAAAACAAGCAAGAAGGCTCTTGTCGAGACGGCTCAACTACGAGATACCCTGAACCCTGCCAAAAAAGTGATACTCTTCTTCTTTACGAACGCATGGGCGCAAGCGCTGCTAACTGCGCAGGGGGCGTGGCATCCAAAATCTAAAAATTACACAATTTGCGTATCCTAGTCTCTAGCTCGAACGGTGTAGAAGTTATGTCCCTAAAACGTAAAAAATGGCAACGAATTTTCGAATTTTGTATCGACAATTTGGAAATGAGATGAGTTATCGAAAAAACAAATTAAACTCGTATTGCGTAACTAACATACAAGTATTCATGTAAAATCAGCGCTCTAGCTTTTGCAGTTTCCGAAATCTCGACGTTCATACGGACAGACGGACGGACGGACGGACGGTCAGACGGACAGGGCTCAATCAACTTATTTTTTTATGCTGATCAAGAATATATATACTTTATGGGGTCTGCCACGCCTCCTTCTGCCTGTTACATACATTTGATAAAACCATTATACCCTGATTTCCAATTTTCAATGGGTTCAGGGTATAATAAGTAAGCACGTTGCAGTTAGGCGCAACTAACTGCGAGAGACTCTGTTCCTGTAGGTGCCGTTTATTTATTTAATAAACATTTAATAAACGAAATAGAATTTCGGCAATTGAATTGTGAATTTTTCGATCGTTACATTAGATTTGCCAAAAGGCTCTCAAGCAGTGCTAGAGTGCCTTATTTGGTAAGCGGTATGCAAGCCGCACTTAGATGTGTGTGTTCGAATCCCACATTGAACTCTTTTTCCAAAAAATTTTATTTTTATTTTTTTTATATTTGTGTATTTTATATTATTATATTTATAATAAAATGCTTGTTGCCAGATAATAAGTTATTTATAAACATACGCATATGAATTGTGCTTTTCCGATTTGCCACGCTCCGTGGCAAGCAATTTTTCTATGCATGCATATGTATACATATGTATGCATGTGTAAACAGCTGTTTGTAAGTGTATACACATCCAAGTGTGTATACATTGTTTTGTTTCGTCACAAGCTGCTAATCAGCTGATGAGCTCATCAGCTGTGATTTTATTTATGTTTAGCTACCGATTACATGTTATTTTAAATGACCTGGGTTCCAATCCCGCTAGAAACTTTTTGTTTATTAATCGAAAACATAAATTTTATTTTTTAAATTCATTAATATTTTTATATTTATGTTAAAATGCTTTCTACCATCCTAGCAATTACTATTAAGCTATTATAAGCATGTATTATGCAGTTGACCACAACAAACTTCTTTGCCAATTGCCACGCCCCAGTGGGCGTAGACGCATAATTTTTGGCCAGTTCTTAGAAAGAGCCGAGGCTAACATGACTGCAAAATTTGGTTGCTTACACTCCAAAAATACGAAAATTACAGGGTATTTTTCGATATGCCACGCCCCGAAGAGGCTGACAAATTATTTTTGGGCCATCGATAGAGGAGGACATTAGTAAATGAACCATTAAATTTTCAAGCTTCTAGCTCTAAGACTTTGAGAGATATAAGCTTTTGCGGTTTGCCACGCCCCTGGGAGCTGTTGGTATTTTACGTGCCAAATTTCAAGTCTCTAGTATTAATAGTGTTCAAAATATAGCACAATTTGAGAAATCACTATATATTCAGGTCCGAGTTGCCACGCCCCCAATGGGCGAAGACATAAAATTTTTGATCGATCTTCATAGAATCATAACATTAACTCGCACTCAGCTTTCTAGCATTAACGGTGTAGAAGATACGTATTTCCCGATTTGCCACGTCCCCGGGCGTAGATATATCCGCCATAGCTTTTTATACCCTGAACCCATTGAAAATGGGAATTCCATTGAAAATGGGAATTCAGGGTATAATGGTTTTATGAAAATGTATGTAACAGGCAGAAGGAGACATCGCAGACCCCATAAAGTATATATATATTCTTGATCAGCATAAAAAAATAAGTTGATTGAGCCCCGTCCGTATGAACGTCGAGATTACGGAAACTACAAAAGCTAGAGAGCTGAAATTTCACATGAACACTCGTATGTTAGTTACGCAGTACGAGTTTATTTTGTTTTTTCGATAACTCATCCCATTTTCCATTTTTTATGTTTTTCTGGCATAACTTCTATACCGTTTAGCTAAAGACTTTAAGTTTGTATATTTAGATAGATAATATGAATACGCAGATTATGTAATTTTCAGATTTTGGATGCCACGCCCCCTTCGCCCCCAATTTGGAAAAAACGCATTTCAAATACTAGAGACATTAAATTCGGCATATAGTTACATTTAGACACTCTTAATCTACTCTGAAATTTTCATGAAGATTAGCAGAGCTCGTGCTCATGCGATCGTAAAGAAGAAGAGTATTAGTTTCTTTTTTGCTGGGTTCAGGGTATCTCGTAGTCGAGCCGTCTCGACTAGAGCCTTCTTACTTGTTGAACTTGGGTTGTCACCGCGAGTATACGGGAGCATATATGAGTATATGTTCCAAATTTCAAGTCTCTAGCTCTATTGCGTTCATACGGTCAGACGGAGAGACGGACGGACGGACAGACGGACATTGCACAAACCAAATGTACTCTTTTTCCCTTTTAGGGAACAGAGTCTAAAAAATATTATTATGGGAAATTTTTGTCTGCATGAATATATATATATATACATATATACCATATAATCAGTGTGTATTTGTGTGCGTTTATGCGTGCTTTGCGTTACATTTATTTACACAACTGCAGAAATTCCCAAAACACAAATCCTAAAAAAACATTTGTTACTTTTTCTGAAAGGTTTTACACATTTTGTGGGCGAATCAGCTGTGGGCGTTCGGTTGAACCTCACACAAAAGTTGAGGCAGGCCAATGCATTGGCGTCAAGTGGTATTGGTGCGTGCATGTGGGTGTCTTGTAGTTATTGTAGTTATTGTTGTTGTTGTCGTTGTTGTCGTTGTTGTAATCATGTTGACACAAGCGTTACCGGCATGAGTTTTGTCCTAAAAAGGGGATGAACAGCTTTAAAACTGTGCTTCGAGGCTTCAATTTGTTGATCTTAAAAATTCACTTAAGGAAACACAGAAACTATGTAAATCGGATTTGATATCTAAAGTAGGACCTTAAATGATTCTCTAGTTAATATTAAGATATTTATGTCTTTTATTAGTATTGTATATTGGGGGATACAACGAACAGTCCTTCAGAGTTCTACAACTTGAAATTAGAACACATCTCTCCATGA
This sequence comes from Drosophila buzzatii, assembly GCA_035045845.1. Taxonomy (NCBI): domain Eukaryota; kingdom Metazoa; phylum Arthropoda; class Insecta; order Diptera; family Drosophilidae; genus Drosophila; species Drosophila buzzatii. Next base: position 1,175,023 of record JAWNOS010000317.1, read on the forward strand.
TATTATTATATAATAAGAATGTTATATTGGACTTTTACTTTAAACTGTTGAGTTTGTAGACTGTAATCTGAAGGTGATAGGGGATGGGATTAACACATGGTGGTAAGCTTAATTTTTGTAAATAATTATATAGTTTCGATATTTTACACACTGTTCAGATAAAGCTCCATACAAACTTTCCACGAGTCCGTTTGTTTTACAAATGTCATCAGTCCGCCTTTATTTGACCATCCAAAAATTGTCAGCAAAAATATTATGAATTCGCTCGAGCTGTTTGTTCTGACAAGGACCTGGACATGGACTTGAGCGAGGACCTGGGCGAGGACATGGATGTGAACTTCAACGAGGGTGCACTTAGAAGTGGATTGTTTTGTTTGCTGTGCTTGTTGTGAATAAATGTATAACATTTCAAAACTATGCATGCCCATAAATTCGAGGTTATTTTGTGGTCCATTTAAATTAACTCACACGCACGCACACAAACAAGCACCAATGATCGCCGCTGCCCTGCAAATTAAGCTGATGTGAGCTTGGGAACTTAAGTGGGAAAATACTTGAAAAGCGTCGAAAAGTGCAGTCGCAAAGGCAGTGAGTGCTTTCAAATGAAAGTAATTTGAAAGCCCTGCGACTATCTGAAATTATCTGAAATGCTCGGAGGGCCATTGATTGATTTCCAAGGAAGTAGACAGAACGTCGAGTACCACTAAACGAACTGAAGTGCAACCAAAAATAGATGCAAGTTGAATGCATTCTCGATGGCTCTGGCAAATGAAAGCAAAAGCTTATGTGGATATTTGGATATGTGGATATGTGGAGACGTGGATATCTGGAAGCCCCCAGTGCTCTTAATGACTGAGGTGACACTTTTGTGGAAGTGCGCACACGGCTAGAGAGGGATGCACTGAAAGAGTGAGATAGAGACATAGAGAGAAAAGAGCAGAGAGAAAGGGAATCCATGTACGTGTGTGCATTTGCGATACCTGAGAATGTTGTGCTGATAAAATTAGAACGCGAAAGACGCTGCTGTTGACAGCATACAAATCTGTGAACTGAAAACAAGGAAAGGCGAAGGGAATAGCTTAATAGGCACACGCACACTCAGTGCCCAAGAAGCACAAGATGCAAACACAGATACTCGAGTATCCATTTGAAAATAGATGGAGGCATGTATACAAACCAAAATAGTTGCATCGTTATGTTTGTTGGCATTTGGCATGTTGTGTTCAAGTGATTGGAGCTGCCATAATAAATAAAGATAGGATAGGGACCAAAAGTCAGCAGCGCTCGTTAAGCGCAGGTAAGTTACCCCAAGAATATCCTTTCTAACCGATATAATTCGTTGACTGAATTATGTGAATCGCATCACCTTTACATTCCTCATCTAACTCTGCATAGACTCAACTTTTATGCATTATAAAAATTAAATTACGTAAACTAGCTAGTTTTCCTATGATTAGCAAAGAAATCCAAGTTCCACCACTTATATTGGTGCCCATTAGTAAAGATATTTATGTATATTTTGCAAAAAAATTAAATAAATAAAGCGAAAATATGATAACATAACGAATGAATAATGTAGAATGCATTTGAGATGATTTACATCTATGATGCAACAATGTGTAAGGACTTTAACAGAATCTAATTCAAAATCTATCTAAATTACAGACTTGTGTATAAGCGTTTTACCTCTTAGCTCATACGAATAATTTTCATTCTATGCCTCAATCTCTTGCTTTTTCCTTTCTTTATCTACTAAAAGACAACTAAGACAACTAAACTTAGCATAGGAAAAAAAAAACAACTTTTCACTCCATGTACTTCTAACAATAAATGAAAACTTCTCTCTGCGTGTGTGTGTGTATGCCAGTATGTGATCAGCTGTCTCGCTCTAGTCGCAACTTCTCCCAGTCAGCCGAAGCAACACGACGTCGCTGTAGCTGTCGCTGTCGTCGACGTCCGTTGGGTTGGGCAGCGGACTTCAGCTGGGGACCTGACTCTGAGGCAGTCGCAGCGATCAGTTGAGTTTTGTACGTTGTGCGGTTAAGTAGCGCGTTCTGCACCGGCCCCCCCTTTCAGAGCTCACACAGTGAGAGCAATCAGTGCACACCACCAAACACAAACACGCTCACTTACTTACACAGACGTAAGAAAGATCGACAGATCCATATTTAGGTTTGAGGTCCAGGCTCCACGCAGTTCAGTTGCCTTCAGTTGACTCGCAAGGAGTTGTCCCGGCCACGCCCACTGTGATTTGCTGCGTCCCACGCTTTAAGAATTTCTTGAATTGTTACAGTAAAGCCTCATAAATCAAAATGAGAGAAATTGTGCATCTGCAGGCCGGACAGTGCGGCAACCAGATTGGCGCTAAGGTAAGTCTCGTTAATTTTTGTAATTTTATTTTTTGCCATTTTTTGTTTTTTTGTATTTATTGTTTGCATTTTATATTTTCTGATTTTAGTTTTTTTTTTTTTTATTTATTTATTTTTTTTTTTTTTTTTGTCGAAGCGCAGCTAATTTATTCACATTGCCCGAAAACGTTTTTCAATGAGTTTCCAAATTGATCGCAGCTCAGAGTCGACGCGTTGACGTCGAAGCCGCCTTTTACAGCGCATTCAGCGCAATTAAAGCAAAAGAAAATTAACGCAGAAAAAAAACACAGCCAGCGAATAAACATAAAGAAAAGAATAAAAATTACAACAAAAACACTAAAAAAAGCTTAAATCAAATAAAAAATAAATGAGCGACGTAGCGAAGAAAATGAAATTTGTTTGGGTTTGTCAGGCACTCGATATGCCCTTTGTTGCAAGCCAAGCTCCATTGTGATTATAGTAACTGAGAGAGTGCGGACTCAGCCCCTTTAATAAATGAGCCGGAATTATACCGCTCTAATATGGGGCATTACTGCAATTGTTTCTTTGAAACGCTTTTCCCGCTTCTTCCTCTTGTGCCTGGTCTCCTCCTCGCTCTTCTTCCGATGCATTTTACAGATGCCGAAAACCCCTAGCATTATCATCGCGATTGTATCTTTTCGCTTTGTTGGGCTTTCCTCTAGCAACAGCAACAGCAACAGCAACAGCAACAGCAACAGCAACATCAGCAACCGCACGAGGTGCACACAAATATGCCATTTAAATGCCACAAAAAGGGAGAAATATTTTAATTGATGAGAGCTGAAAAAAATCGTTTTATGAAAAGATGATTTGTTTAATTGAAATGCACTCTGAAAACTTACCAGATAAATAGTTCAAAGATGTATCATATATCAGTTACAGATAGATTATAAGAAAAAGCTATGCGATTTCTTGCAATCATGCAATAACTAATGCATTTATCTCTAATGTGAATCAATGTGAAGAAGTCTCATATAGTTTTCGAGTGTAACTAACTAACACCAGAGCCGTGTAGTGTAGTGTAGCTCTGTAGAGTAGAGTAGCTGTAGGGTGTCATAAGGAAAACTGAGTGTAGTTCAAGATTAATGAGAGTCTACTTGCTTAATAAACTTTCTAAAATGCTTTCTTTGCGAAAAAGAGCTCACAAGTGAAACAACTTTCGAGCGTTGCCCCAAAGCTTACAGCCTAGAGCCCAATACCAAGTTCCAGTTACTAAAATCGGCGGAAAATCGACGGAAAGTTTCTAATAGCCAGCAGATGTCGATATGAATGCAAATCATATGTGCGTAACGGCATCAACAGGGCGTGGTCCTCATGGCCATATGGCCATGTAGCCCAGCTCGCACACATCGATCAGATCAGAATAACCATATGGTTAGGACCATTTAACTCGACTGCCACTCTAATCAGTGCTTTGTGCGGCAGCTAACTAGTTAATCAGTTGCAATGCAATTAAAGGACGTGGAACAATTAGCTGCTCCGCCGTCAATTATTTTTTCATGTGGCTCATATCGTGGCAATTTCGATCAGTTAAGCAATATGTCCAACCGATTGAGGCACAGTCGGGCGATCAGCCACCCAAGCAACGAACGTGCCACAACGCACTTTTGAGCCTCTGCTGCCTCTGCTGCCTCTGCCTCTGCCTCTGCCTCTGCTTCTGTTTCCACTACTGCAGTTGTTGTCGTCGTCGTAACTTTAGCATTTTTTGGCAACTTGCAACCGGTTTTTCAATTTCCAGTATGTGTGTGTGCAGCAGGGGCAAAATCAATGTCAATGCTCTGGCTTGATTCGCAACCAGAATAGAGAAAAGTGTGTCACTCGCTGCACGAGCGCGTATAAGCGTTAATCAAGCGATGATTAAACTATAAACACAATTAAATAAAAGTAAATCCAAGCGCAAAGATAAGCAAACGTTGTTTTTTTTTTTGCTGTATTATTTTCATTTCTTTTTATTCTCGAAATGACTCAATTGAGGTTTTTGCGCTTTGTGGGAAATGGCTCCAACTGGGTTGGAGGTGGGGCCCAGGGGCTGGGGCTTCAGTGTCGCTTAATTTAACGCTAAACAGTTTTTAGTTCTCAGAAATTCGGCATAGTAATGCTTTTTATGGAGCTCTATATGTACATATGTATATAGTCTCTATTTATTCATACATACATATAAACACATGTGTGTGCCTCTGTTCTTGCATATACGTGTGTGTGTGTGTGTGTGTGTGTGTGTGTGTGTGTGTGTGTGTGTGTGTGTGTGTACTTACCCATGAATGAGAAACGTAGACTGTTTATCTAAAGCAGACGACGCGTCGTAGCCGACTTGGTAATTTGAGCGAACCGTTGGTTTCGCATTACCCAAGAGATTCGAGTACTTCATAGTTACATACATATGTATGTACATATGTATATACATATACAAAAATATATGTATATACAACTAAATGTACATACCCATATGCATATTCATATGAGCAAAACAGCTGAGTGGACACTTCGAACGTGTGGCAACAGCAACAGCAACAGCAACAGCAACAACAAACATCAAACAACCAACCAGGAGCAACAACAATAATGAGCAGCAGGCAATGGGCAGCTACATATGTATGTATGTATGTATGTATGTATGTATGTACATCTAACCATACCCACATTTCTGTTTAAATTTGAGTTTCGAATCGCAATCGGGCACCGGGCAAACCGCACAAGTGCACAAAGGAAATGACTCAGAATCAATATGTTAACTGGGTGTGTGTGTGTAGGGGGAGGGCGTTCGGCGAAGCGAGGGCACATTGAAGGATTGCTCTGCGGCAGCACATTTTGGTGGGCGTCTACTGTTACAGGATAGGGGCCCATATGCAATGCGAGTTTCCGCAAGCAGACGATAAGTGCATTTTAAGTAATCAGCAAGCGCCTATACTATATTATATGCACAAATTATAATTTCATAAATTTCTTATTTATACATGCATATACATGCATATGTATGTATGTATATGTGCATATGTACACACAGCCAATGTACTGGCAGAGTCAACAAACTGAAGACGTCCTCTGCTCTTTTCGTATTTCTTTTGAAAGATTTATTATCGCGTCTGACTTGAAAAAGAAGGCAAAACAGCTGGTGAGCGATAGGCCCGGCGGTTGGGCAGCTCTGAGCTGTGAGCTGTGCGCAGAGAACTGTGAGCTGGGCGGCAATGGGGGGTGAAGCGTGTGGCCAGTGTTCTCTGTTGCTCAAATGCCGGCAACATGTGAAAATGAAAAATTTTTGCATATTTTTCAAGGGCTGCCGGAAAAGCTACGGGCAGTGCAAAAGCTGCAGGCGATCCGCAGACGGATCCAAGACTAAAGTCTTCAGACTTCAGACGTCAGACTTCAGACTGGCTGCGGCTGCAAAGTTCATGCCCGAGTGATTTCAAGTGGCACAGACTGAAAGACAGCATGTGCAGCGCTGGGGCAGCCATCTAAAGCTACAGACATGCAACACTTAATGAGGGCGTCGGCAGCTGATCGCATGTGCAGAGGAGGCCAAGACGGGGCGAGGAGGCGTGCCTCTGCGATGGGCGCAACAACTAATTGGAAGTCTCTAAAGTTTCTAGCTTCTTGCAGCCCAGTGGCAAGTTGCAAGTTGCAAGTCGCAAGTGGCAAGTGCCAAGTGGCAGCAGGAGACAGCCGGAGCCAGCGAAACAGTTCAGAGACTTCGCAATAAATTAAGATTTTCTTCTTTTTTAATTTTTACTGTTACTGTTGCTGTTGCAGCCAGAACTTAGCTGTACAATTCAGCTATTAGAATCTAAGCTAAATAAGTTTTTACCAAGAACATATTTGGATAAGTTTTGCAATCAGAAAAGAAAATTCAAATGCGTTAATCAAAATCTAATCTAAAATTGGCTCGCACCTAAATTGAATCTGCTTATGACAAATACTTCATGGGGCGAAAATGCAAAAATAATAATTACATATATTATATATATATATATATATATATATATATTTTATTATTATTTTTTATTGATAACATTCCAATTTCGAGCTGATATTTTATACTTATATTTCTCAATTATTAAAATTGTTAGCTGAGATGATAATTATAGATGATAGTAATGGAATTAGCAGCATGATTTCGAAATTGTTTTAGATTCGTGTTTGATTTCTAATGCGATCTCATTCTTCCTCGTGGTCAGCGATAATTTATCACACTTTATACCTAGAATTTTCGACATTTTCTTTTGTGTGCCTCTTAATTGCTTCCCTACCTTTCGGGCCATGATCGTGCTGCTGATAAGACCATTCTCCAAAGCTCTTTAGTGACTCAACTCTCGTTCTCACAAATTTGTTGTATCAAATCCGAGGCAGCCCAGGAGTATGACGCAGCTGAAAGCAATTTACGCAGCTGGACTGGACTGCGCACTGGCTGCCCATTTCCCCAAGCAATCATTGCTGTTAACCGAGAAAAGCAATTTCCCGCAACTATCAACAGCAGCATGAAAAAGGAAAACCAAGAAAAGAGTCTAGAAAAGTCAGTTAAAAGTAAAGCGATCGCTCGACCAGAGAGGGACAGAAAGAGAGAGAGAGAGAAGGAGAGAGAGAGAGAGAGAGGAGGCAAAGGAGAAAGAGTGAAAGATATGAAAAGCGGCTTTTCACTTCAACAGTTTTGTGTGCTAATTTATTTTTGTTGTTGCCCCTTTTGTTGCTGCCTCAAGCGAGTTGCATGATTTCGTTGTTTGCTTGCAGCCACTAGTCCGGCATATAAACTGCGCTTTTTGATGCTGCTGCCGACGCTGCTAGCATCATAATTGCAACGGACACACTCCAATTAAATTTGATGATCTCGCGGAGATTGTACATGCAGTTGATCTGCCTTTCGAAGAAACAAAAGTACAGTGGAGATGCAGGCACAGGCGCAGGCGCAGGCGCGGACGCCATTGGCTGCCAATGCTTAGACCGAAGCAAGCCGTAAACTGTGGCCGGAATTGTTGTGCCTAGTGCCGGCTGCAAGGCCTCTGCACAGCCAGCGGGGCGCACGTCAAGTTCAAGTGCCAAAGGGAAGCACTGCAGACAACAATCTTAGCGAAGATAGCTCAAGAATTGGAAATGGGGCTGGCAGAGGAAAACTGTGGACTGAGAAAGGGGAAAGGCGCTGGGAATGAGCAGAAGATACCACTTGAAGCGATAACATTTTTATTATTTCCATGCTGGCACTTTGTTTATTTTGGTGTGCATTCCAATCCACGTACAATCAGAATCGCATTCAAATTATAATTTTGGTATTGGAAACTCATTGCATGGACGATTTACGCGCTGCGCTTGACTGGTCAAATTCGTAACATAAATGGACTCGGCTTGCTGGTGGGCTGTAATGCGCTCCGTCTTTGGTCAAAACAGCCGAAATCATAGACAATCTTTTGTTAAACGCAGCAAAACATTTGCCTCGCGCTTCCGCAGTAAACGAGAAGCGCGAGGCAACATTAATGAAAATGTATCTACATGCATGTGTGCGCACGTATCTATTCGATTTGCCTGGCATGCCTCCATGCCTCCATGCCTCCATGCCTCCATGCCTCCATGCCTACATGCCTAGCAGGCCAGCCAGAGAGCGGCTGACTCCTAATGATGTTGTCGATGTCTACGACTGGCGTCTGCTGGGTTAATTTAGTAACTGCGAGTTGCCGCCTGGGTCGTTGGCCTGCAGTTCAGTTGTGACTCAGCAGCCCCAGAGTCAGCAGCTCATAGATACATTTCTATCTGTATCTGCATCTGTGTTGGTGTGTGAGTGTGCGTGTGTGTCTCTTTCTGGCCAGTGCCCACAGGCAACGCACAACGCACAACGCCTCAATCAGAGCTATTTTTAACACTTTCACTGCATAAGGTTGCACATTGCGTTGCTCGTTGTACCCCAGGAGCGTTTGTCATGCGGCAAGCATTCTGAATTAAAGACTCAACTTGGAAGTGTCCCATGCCGCGACACGCTGCACTGAAATATACTTAGCTAAAAAAAGTATGTCTTCTACGGATGCGTATGTATATTTTCAAAAGAAAAGTCAAGTCGAAAAGCTATTTCAGACTGCATGCGTCGCCTGTGAGTTGCTTCTCTTTAAATTTAGCACTAAATCAGGGCATGTTGGAGATATCCGACTCTGACGGCTGAACCAAACATAAATTTTCAGCCCCAAAAGTGTACGATGTGTCTCACTTTCGAGGCTGTCCCATCGCTCTCTTCTTTTTTAATCTGAAACCCAAAAAACTACAAAAAACGAAGAAAATAAAAAACTTTATGGCGCAGCGGTTGCGCCTACTTCGTTGTCACATTGTCGCAATACAGAGAAAACCAAATGAAAAATAGACACTTTCTAATAATTTGTATACTTTTTTATGCTGCGCGGTTTCTGCGGCTGGCAACATGAACTCTGACATGGTTGGATGGGCTCACACATAAACCCTCCCTCTCCCTCTCCCTCTCTCTCTTACACACACACACACACAACCACAGAACTCGTAATTCTATTTGACAAACGTCAGGAGGTTGACAGAGGACTGACTGCAGTCAAAGATAAATGTATAATGAGATTTCTCCACAGTTTATCTAAAGATAAACACTGGCAACAAAACACCTTATCAGCTATGCATCAAAAGTGCAGTAGCTGATAACTGTGGCGAAAGGTCTGATATTAATGCAGATTCAGGCCTTAAAGCATTTATCTATAACATGCATTTCTGCAGATTGACAGAAATATCTTCCAAAACACACTTTACTTCATTCTCTAGATCTTCAGTAGACTCCATTACGTTCTCTCGCAATTTCCTTTAAATTCAATTTCCTCATCACTCATCCATTTTTCGAAATAAATTATTCGATCATCCCAAATTCGTATATTACGTTAGATTGTCGTCATTCGCTATATTTTTATATGTATCTACATGCATCTACAAGCCTATAAAATAAAACGCAAGAAGATCTGAACACCCACGACTCTGAGAACTCTCCCCTTGAACAGCAAATCTGAGCTCCTAACGGCGCACATAAAAATAGCTGCAGAGGCTCTTACATGCATATGTCTTTTTTATGGTGGCACAGGCCAAAGTCATTAAAATGTTTTAAACATGATCATTTCGTAAGAAATATTTCCATAAAACCCCGAGGTGTCACAGACATTGTGTATATATGGGAGCCGTACAATGATTATTTACAATGACAGCTTTATTGAAGCGATCATGTTTGGGGCGTACACTGGGGCACGTTAATCTTAAGTTCAATGAAAGCACTGCGAATCCCAAATAACTTCTTGCTATTCGATTATAGTTCTGGGAGATCATTTCGGAAGAGCATGGCATTGACAGCAATGGAATCTACGTGGGCGACAGCGATCTGCAGCTGGAACGCGTCAGCGTCTACTACAATGAAGCATCTGGTAAGTATTCTCTTCCTGGCCTTGTTCTGCTGACTCACGCACATTTTCATTACCTTAGCTGTGAGTCGTTCCTCGGGCGGGAAGTACGTGCCGCGCGCCATTCTTCTGGATCTGGAGCCAGGCACCATGGAGTCGGTGCGCTCCGGTCCCTACGGTCAGCTCTTCCGTCCGGACAACTTCGTGTTTGGGCAATCAGGCGCCGGTAACAACTGGGCCAAAGGACATTACACAGAGGGCGCCGAACTAGTAGACAATGTCCTCGATGTGGTCCGCAAGGAATGCGAGAATTGCGATTGTCTTCAGGTATTTTGAATTATAAAGCAAGCAGAGCAAAACACGGAAAGCCCAAACATATCAAATTTATATCGATAGAGATGATTTCGGTCTGAAGCATTTAGGTCAACTTAGTATTTTTTATGGGATATACTTCTATTCATTGCATTGAAGCAAACTGATGTCACAGATTTCCATTTGCTTATAGGGCTTTCAGCTAACGCATTCGCTTGGCGGAGGCACTGGTTCTGGCATGGGCACCCTGCTCATATCAAAGATTCGCGAGGAGTATCCGGATCGCATAATGAACACCTATTCGGTGGTGCCATCGCCAAAGGTGTCCGACACGGTCGTGGAGCCGTACAACGCCACTTTGTCCATCCATCAGTTGGTGGAGAACACAGATGAGACGTACTGCATCGACAACGAGGCGCTCTATGACATCTGCTTCCGCACACTGAAGGTTTCGAATCCGAGCTACGGCGACCTCAACCATCTCGTCTCATTGACCATGTCTGGCGTCACTACCTGCCTGCGCTTCCCAGGCCAGCTGAACGCCGATCTGCGCAAGCTCGCTGTGAACATGGTACCATTCCCGCGATTGCACTTCTTTATGCCCGGCTTCGCGCCGCTCACATCGCGCGGATCGCAGCAGTACCGCGCTCTGACCGTGCCGGAGCTTACTCAACAGATGTTCGATGCCAAGAACATGATGGCCGCGTGCGATCCACGTCACGGACGCTACTTGACTGTGGCCGCCGTCTTCCGCGGACGCATGTCCATGAAGGAGGTGGACGAGCAAATGCTCGCGGTGCAGAACAAGAACAGCTCATACTTCGTCGAATGGATCCCGAACAATGTGAAGACCGCCGTCTGCGACATACCGCCCAAGGGGCTGAAGATGTCCTCGACTTTCATCGGCAACACCACCGCCATCCAGGAGCTGTTCAAGCGCATCTCCGAGCAGTTCTCCGCCATGTTCCGTCGCAAGGCCTTCCTCCACTGGTACACGGGCGAGGGCATGGACGAGATGGAGTTCACTGAAGCGGAGAGCAACATGAATGACCTGGTCTCGGAGTACCAGCAGTACCAGGAGGCCACCGCCGACGACGAGTTCGATCCCGATGTTAACCAGGAGGAGGTCGAGGGCGATTGTATTTAATGGTGTGGCCAGAGGAATGAGGTGCGTGCGTGAGCGTCTACTGTTTGGCGGCCAGCACGCTTTACTGCGCTCCATGCGCCAGCAAATGCGCGCCAAACACTGCCACATACTCTAAGGACGCGACAACAATACACAGTTCACATACATCGAGACACACACTCACACACCCACACACCCACGCTCACACACACACGAATACATATTTATACAGGAAATGTCAAGCGTAGTTTGACAGCAATCGAAGCACCATCAGCAGGAAATGCTCCAAAGCACTCATTTCCCACCCTTTCATGTGCGACTCATTCTCTCCTGCATTCATTCACCATTCACTTTACCAAAATCATTCATATTCTTCATCTCTTTCGCGCTCCCTCGCTCTCTCACTTATTCCCTCACTCTTTCTTTCATTCTATCTATTGTTCATTCTACGCTACACTTTACACGGAGGCACGCTTATCGCATTTCTCGCAGCCATTTTCTTCTATTCTTCTACTCTTTGACTCTCATTCACTCTTCATGTACCCCACACTTATTATATCTGCTTTCAGTACACTAATTTAAGATTCTGCAGCACTATGCATGTATAATTATTTATATACAATTACAACGTTTAGTAACGTTTTTTATTTCAAATATCAAATATGAAATTTCAAAAATTATATTCAAAATCACAAATTTAGTGCACAATTCTCAATAAATAAATGAAGAAACTAATTCAAATTTCACCGAAGACTGACGAACAGGCAAAAGTTTCGGACAAAATGGCAATAATACTAATATTAATTATTGAAACACCCAAAGATCGATCCTACTTAAAGCAACACACGAAAGAAAAAGAAAACACGAATCTCTGATTATAATTTGTATTATTCATAAGCCCACAAGACTTCCTCTTGTATTCCTGTGCTGTAACTCTCTCGTAGTCTTTAAATTACCCAGGTAATTAACTCAAATTTTAATATTTTATAATAATATGCTGCAAAAACTTTTCAATAAAAATGCAATTTGCAAAAAAAATAAAAATCGAATTGGTTTCTTACTGAACTAATATATAATATACTAATATAAATATATATATATATATATATATATATATATATATATATATATATATATATATATATATATATATATATATATATATATATATATCTTGAGTTGCTCAAATCAAGTCTCGTATATATGTTACGAAATACTACCATAAAAAGGATTCTTGGGAATAATTCTTGACTGACTTAGTCAAGTTTGCAACCACGGTACTCAAAGCGTTGCCACATCATTAGAACTTAATTCAGACTTTACTAGTTGAATGATTTGCCAATAGATGGCGTCTTTTTACCAACAAGCTTTGTGCAGAGTTGAAAGCTTTCAGTAAGAAAGCTTTAAGGTGACCAGCTCAACAAGCTTTTGACTATTTGAATAAATAAAATAAAATATTTTATTCACAAATAAAAATCATTTAAACTTTGTGACGACTTTTCAGTGTACTAGACTCATTCTTCATTTATTTCCATTTACCATTTACACATATGAATAACACACAAAACATATACATATGTATGTGTGTATATTTAAACATATTTAGAATATATTTTTGTAAATTGATTTAAATTTATAGCATATGTATGAATGCCTGCATGTACACGTACCATTTCAAATCGTGTCAAGCTTATTATTGTTAAATTTGAGACTTTTGCCTATTTTCTATCTATGTAACTGTTTTTCTTTATGACTTACACTAAACAAGTCTTGAAGACTAACCGCATATTTGGAACTTTGGAACTACATATATCTTCTGACGATCTCACACTGTGAGACTCAGTCGTATAAGCTTTTCCATTAACCACATCTCAGGCGTATGCCACAAATTCTATAGAACTTGAACACATTTAAGACCTCACAACCCCTGCCGCTTCCAAACCGCTTTCCAACCAACAAATTGAGCCGGGTAGCGGTCACGTGACATAGCGGAGAACCCTGCGCAGAACAGTCAAGAACATGCGAGAGAGAGATAGAGAGAGAGAGAGAGAACGGAACACAAACATTCGCGGAAATAGACTTCTGTCAAGAAGAAGAAATCAAGAAACCGGTTGGGCCGAAAGAGCCGGCCGGCATTCTGTGCAGAGCAACACGTTCTTACGTCTAGACTTTGAAGCCGTGGGCCTGCGCGGCGTGTCAATGTGAACATACCGGCTAAAGGGCGTTTAACCGTTATGTCACTTGCAATTAAACGAAACCCAGGCTGAAACCCGGTCGGGTCACCGAAAGACAGCACGCAACGGAAGTACAATCTGAGAAGTGCCAAATCTGAAGTTGTCTTTCTCTCGACTAGCCGAACCCGCCAGCCGTCAGCCGAGCTAAGTTGAGCTGAGCTGAGCTGTCAACCGAGCAGTACAAAGAAATAGGCAAATGCAAAGGCAATAAAAAGTTTGCAATTTACAGTATTTGAAGTCTACCCCCGTCTCTCCCCAGCTCGCCGCCGACCCGCGAGCCTCTAACCAGTTGTCCATCCAAATCCAGTCGAACCAGACAACGAGATGCAAGACAACACACAAAACTAAATAAATACGTATACAACAGACCAAGCAGCGATTGACCCAGTTTTCAAGACGACAATAACGAAAACAACAACAACAACAACAACAACAACAACAACTACTACAACAACGACAACGACAAAGACAACGAACGACCGGCGAGGCAACAAACTACGTGCCAAAACGGAGACGAACAAGGCACAGTGGTATAATCCCACAAACTCTGTTCATAAATATTTACATATGTGTGTATTAAATATATATGTTTTCAAATCGAGATTTGTGAATGTTCTTATATTCATATGTGTGCATATACATACATACATATATAAAGTCTATAGAGTTTATTCAAAGAACGCTGATCAGTCGGAGTATCTCTCTGTCTTAGATTTCTTACCAAATAGAGTTTGAATTCAATAAAAAATAAATAAATAAATTCTGTACTTTGCTATTTTTATATCAGTTGAAAAACTATTTTTTTTTTTTTAACTACATATTTATATCGTTCGCGTGCAAATATAGTTGGTACCACTGTGCAGCATCGCCATGGCTGCCTGAAGCGTACCTGTGTTCAGCATCAATCCTCAGCCGGAGTAAACCAACACATTGGCCGAATCCAGCTGAAACTGTGGCTACAGCTCAAAGTGCAATGTACTCGACGCCGAATCGAAAGAAAAATCTCGTTTTCTACAATTTGCCGATTCTTCAGAAATAAAGAAAAACGATACTCGCTTGATAGAAGACTTGCCTGGGCTATGCCTGCTGAGGGGCGACAGTGGAGCCAACAGTGATGGGTTGAGCTTTAACAGCGGCATCGAATGGTGCTGGTGGTGCATGTGGTGCACTCACATGCAAAATAAACGTCAATGCACTCTAGTGCTGTTGCTGTTGCTTGGCCACACCGACCGCAACGCCTCGACTAGTTTAGATCGGACTACGACACTAGACAACGCTGAGTAGACTTGATCTGGGCTGTTTTTTTGTTTTTGTTTTTCTGGTTTTTCTTCTGTTGATAAATTTGTCAATTTTTCGCATTACTCGTATTTTCTGGCTTGCGGTTTCAGCTCACTTGTTTTATTTATTTTATTTTGTTTTTTTTTTGTGCAGAACAGAAAACTCAGCAACAACGATACAAATGATAGAGGACATTCATACATATACTCAATATATACATATATGTAATTGCAGGCAGGAAACCCAAAAGAGACCCACACCTGGCTATAGATGCGACCACACAGAGAATTCCAAAATTTAGAAAAAAATGTTTACAAATGATATTTGTATAATAATATCTATAATAGCATATATGTACATATATATCATTTACATATGTATGTCTAAACAGGTCTATTGGGTAGGCAGACGTTCACTTGCGACGTTGCCAAACTTCGATGGCGGCAAGTGCAGCGGAAGTGACTCAAGTGCAGTTCGCCTCTGAGGCTGGGTGTTAGCTGTGTGCGCTGTTGCCAATTTTCACAACAGCAGAGAGTCAACAGCTGTTGGCAGTTATAAATTACTTATATGTATTTGGATTGCATTTGGGTTTATGGCAACTGTCCACAGGTTAAATCTAACTGATTCAAGATTAAACTGAAACCAGGGCTGATAATAATTCTGATACTATTGTTAATAATTTTAGTATTTTTTGTAGGCTATTTGACTCTCGTTATGTCAATATTTTTAAATAAATAAATAAATTATATATTATATATTTCAATCACATCACTTTACTATTTTTTATGAACTGAACCCATTTACCTTATTATCGTCAAAAAAATTTAAATTCTTTTACTTTTTTTTTAAAACGTTTTTTAAGCGTAACTTCTATGTAGCTTTGAGCTGGAGACTTCAAATTTGTTCATTTAGATAGATATTATGAACATGACGATTCTCGAATTTGCAGATTTTGGATGCAACGCAGCTCAAACACTAGAGTAAATAGACTTATTTTAGTGCTATTATTACGTACCGAAGGTTTCCTGAAGATCGTCTGTCTTGAAATGGAGTTATAAACGTTTCAAGTATAGCCCAACCCAACCCAAGCCACGGCAGTAAATACGCAATTAGCAGCGCGCGCTGATACGTGCGTAAAGAAGAAGAATCTCGTAGTCGAGCACTCTAGACTAGAACCTTCTTACTTGTTTAAATGAATTATGTACTTATTTAATACAGCTAATGTTCATTATCCCTACAGCATTTCACAGACTACCAAACTGTATTTTTGAAACCTCTTTTAATTCGAAATTTAGTTTATGTCTCCGAGAATCTGAACTCAGTTCTTTTTTATCTATTACCAATTTAGTTATTGAATGGCCAAATGACATTCAGTAGCTACCAAAGTTTTTATGTTTAGCAATATTTCTTGATTGATTTCTTATGTGCCGCGTTCATGTGGAATATTACTAAACACAACGGAATATGCTTGCAGTTAATTGATTCAAATAAGTTCAATCATGCCGCTTCCTAAAAAGATGTTAAGCTATACATGCAGTCACACATTTCTATATGGTTCTCCAGTTAATCTTGAATTGTAGGGCTCATAAATAATCAGTATATAACTATGAATTTGCTGCCCTCCAGAAGATACTTTGCTTTTGTGTCGGAAAATGATTTGCTTTTATAATTCATTTTATTATTAAACATATTTGATTAGATGTAGGATCCGTCCCTAGATATAGTTTCGCGCTGAAAGTTTTTCTATTGAGGTGTTTGTTTCCTGCATATCTCAATATCCGACTCCAGTGCCTATAAAAATAATCAGTCAAACGTCTATAAGGGTATATAGTAGTGATCCTGTCGAAGATAACTGTTCTCTCTCTCTCTCTCTCACTCTGTCTCTCTCTCTCTCTATCTGTGCTTTGATCAATTTAGAAGAGTTGAATGTACTTGCCTCGTGTTGTCGATAAGCTACGAGCTTTGTCTTCGACTTGGTGGGTCTGTGGCTTCATCGGCTTCATCTAAATGCGCATTTTGAACGCCTGATGCCTACGTTCAAATATATCGATATCTATGTATACAAAAGTCTGCATCTATGTCTATTCAATTAATCAGCAGTGGGTGCAACAGGCAGTCGCTGTTGCCGCTGTAGCTGCTGCATTAGCATATGCAACAAGTCGCATTATAAATGCGAACCATTGCAGCGCCTGGACAATTGAACTGAGTTCCAGTCGATTTGAGTGGAGATTATTTGCACCTCAGCTAAGTGGCCACTTGGCCAATCGGCTACCTGTGGCAACAGCTCATTAGACAAATTGACTCCCATTTGGCGCGGTACGATTCAATTTGATTTGATTGATTTGTGCAGCAACTGCGCCAATTGCCAATAGACTGAAACTATCTTAAACTGCGCGTTTTAGTAGCTCGGCCATCTTGAAGTTTTGGAATTGTCGCACGGCAAATTGAAATTGGAGCAGAGTGTCTTTCTTAGGAATAGCTGACATAAAACATGAAAATGTGCCATAACGGCACTCAATAGTGCCTTCCAAATTAAATGGGGCTAACTGTAAGCGACGTGCGTTAAACAAATGTCAACGGTTAATAAAGACCGACAACAAAAAAACCAACGGCTTGCCCAGGCTGAAGACGACATTATGACCGCTCGCTTCCACGAATAACCAAGTGATAAAACATCAACACAATAATAATAATAATAAAGAGATATAATATATATAGAGATGTATATATATATATATATATATATATATGTATATATATATATATACAGAATGTGACCAGTAGCTGTTCTCAGCGCCAACCTCTGCCTCAGCCTCAGCCTCAGCCTGGCCAAAAAGCCAACCGAAAAGTGCATTGTCTGACGCTGACTGATGCCAAAGTTAATTAACACACAATCAGCACACACACACATTGGAATAAGCCTGCACTGAACAAAAGCAACAATAGCAACAACAACAAGTGGCAATCTGAGCATACAATAATAACAAAACATACGAAATTAGCCACACGGCGGGCACTTCAATGCGAGAATGCACCAAAATTAGCTAAAGCAAAAAAATAACACTCAAGAAAACAGAAATTAAAGTTTGTTGGATTACAACAGTGGCGCTGACGATGCCACCAGCAAACAGACATCAGCCATCAGACACCAGCCCCACAACCCCTTACGTGGCACACGCCCCCTTGACACCTCCATTGACTCTCAATGTGGAGTCATGCCATGTGAACCAATTTGTGGCATCAATCTCAGGCGTAATGCGAAATTGGCCAAACTTCCAAGCGAGAGACTCCCAGGCAAAACTCTCGGCTGCAAACGCTCAATGTATTTCTATCTATCCATACGCCAGATATGCCAAGCGGCACTCAGCCAGACTTGACTTGAAATTATAATTTGTTGGATCAATTTATTTGCATTTGGATTAAGAAGATATAGATATTTCTTGTGTTGTTTCAAATCACGAGGAGGCATTATTAATTTGCATGCCAGTAATTGTATATGGTTAGCACAATAATAAATAATGCATTTGTGAAAATTATATGCAGACCCATACAGGACGTACAGTGTCTCCAGGACTTCCAATTTTGTTCTAGTTCCTCTTTGGCACGGAAAGATGAAGTATGTTTCATAAAGCGATCACTCATATCAATATGTATATTATTTATCAGAATAATAATAAGTAGAATCTCGCGTTGCTCTATCGCGTTCAACTTCAAGAGACAGAGGTATTCCTGCTGCTATTACTGAAGCATACCCTGTGCCGACATTAAACAGGCTCTCCTCTTTGTTGCGGTATGGAGCTTAATAAGACGTGTACGTAATTATTATATAACTATATTCTTGATGCTTGATACTTGGCGTGGCATCTATCAAATTTGATGCTATAGCTACATTTGCTTCAGTTAAACAAAAAGTATGGCCTAAACAACGTAAGATCTTGGTAGCATATTTAATATGTTGTAGTACTGTTGTCAAAGCTTGCCTTGTTATTGTTTGTAATCACATAACCTTAAGAAAGCAGAGCGTCATGGATTTAACTTTTTCATTAATTTATAAAAAAAAAGGTGCAATGAAAAACACCAGGACAGATCTAGTGAACAACTAACTGATCAGCTAATTGATGGACTGCCGATTGGCTGCATTGATCCAATGGTGTTAAACTTGGTTGAGCTATTGATAGTCGGACTTACGGATTGACTTACTTGTTGATCGTCGATTGGTGACCATTGTTCAAATATTTTGATAACGTAAAACATAATTCCGATTGTCGATCTGAGTCATCAAATATAGGAACTAAATTTCTTCAGATGCATACATATCACAGATTATCGAGCTTATCGAGGACGATTCGATGTCGGTGGTGTGAATCATTCTGAGATTACTCATAAATTAAAATATTTGAATATCATTTGGTTTCTCCCGAGTTGTAATCGCAAGTGCTGAAGCGAATGTGTAATATATTTATGAAATATGTCTGATCTGTCAGTAGAGCGTTCAGAACCCTTTTTCCTTAATGGTGTCAATATTAGAACTTAGAGGACATATCCGTAATGCTAGACGATTAGACAGAAAAATGAAGCTGTTTAGTTATAATTTTCACTTTTGTTGCTTATTTATGGAGATAAAACAATGTTAATGCGCGAAACACTCAAACAAAATGATTTTTGACAGCTTTTCTCACGCAGAAAAATGGCATTTAGACGGCAACAAATGAATTACAATGAGTGAAAAAAGTACAAAGTAAACAAGTAAGAAAGCTGTAGTCGAGACTGCTCGACTACGAAATCCCCTGAGCCTTTCTTCGAACGAAAAATATTCCAAGAATTATTCGATTCGTTTCTGCACGCATGCAAAACCACGCGCACACATAGACGCTGATCTACGCTTGTATGCATGTATGTGTGAATGCATGTGTGTAAGCATTGCAAGCGTCTTGCTGTCTCGCTGCTTTGCCGCTTTGCTGAATCTAACAAAAACCGAAATTGTATTAAATTAGTATCTATACATATGCAGAAGATTTGGAGACTCTAACTCTAAAGATGAATTAGCTAGAATTTTATAACTGGTTCCCGATAAACTCGTTTATCGATAACTTTGCAAATATACAAGTTATCGAATTTCTGAAAAAAAAAAACTCTTACTGCGCGTGTAATACACGAGTCTAACACAAGAATAATGAACTTTCTAGCTCTTATATCATACATACGGACGGACAGACGGACATGGCTATATCAACTCTTCTCGTCACCCTGATCAAGAATATATATACTTTGTGGGGTCTGCCACGCCTCCTTCTGCCTGTTACATACTTTTAACAAAACCATTATACCCTGATTTCCCATTTTCAATGGGCTCAGGGTATAAAAAAAGTGGAGAGAGAGGAAAAGGTGGCATTGTTGACTTTTCAGCTGGGCTTTTGTTAGTAACTAACTCTTTCTTGTCAGCCAAAAGGCGCGCGCGCACAAAACTCGAATTTGGGTCAAACATTATTCAAATGCAAGCGCTCGGACGGGCCATGGATCGAAAGGGGAGACTAACGACTGAATGAATGACCAGCCAGAATGAGACGGCAAAAGCGACGACGCGGAGTGCGACTCGTTGGCTGGCCAAGCCAAGCAGCCAAATTGCCAGTCAACCAGTTGGCCAGTCGAGCATTTAACGCTGTTGCTACTGTTGTTGTTGTTGTTGTTATTGTTGTTGTTTGTTGTTGCTGTTGTTGCTGGTGTCCCGCTTTGAAAATGCATAAAAACGCGCACGCGGTCTCCTAAGTCGGTTGCTCCAGCCCCCGCTGACCATTTGGCTGGCACGTAAGAGTGCTGATGATATAACCAGGCCCAGGCCCAGGCCAAGCGCTAAACAAAACAAAACTCAGCTACTAGCAAATATGTGTGTCGAGTAGAAACGGACAGCAAGGGGAGCTGCGAAGAGGGAAAGGGGGTGCATACCGTGGGCTGACTGACTGACTGACTGACTTTCTGACTTGGTGGCAACCCCACTTGGCTGTGCTTGTCTTGGCCCGACTCGGCTCGGCTCGGCTCGGCTTGAAATGGCTTGGCTTGACTTAGCTTGGCTTGGAGTATCTTCGTTTTGCTTTCGTAATCGCGCGCTTTTTGCAGCGCTTCGTTGATTTTTGCAGCTTGATGGATAGTCCAGCGCTATATTGGCTTAGAGCTGCTTCTCTGGCAGCAGTAGACGTTCTGCCCACACACACGCACACGCACACACACACACCCGTTGCATACATAATCAGCGCCTGCAAATCTGCACAACGCGTTTTAATTTGTTTTTTTATTATTATTATTATTATTACATTTTTTTTCTTGGGTGTGGCTATTTTTGAACGACGGTTAACGGTGACTACTTGATCACGTTTCAGCGCCTGCGCCACTTAGGAGTTTCTACTAAGAGGACTAGGAGAAGGAGTAGGAAAGGTTAGCCTACAAGAGGTTAACTTGGCGTATTTGTTATATATAAGGCTTACACAGAACTGAAGATGTCTCTACGAAATTAATAAAATTATTATTCACCGAATCCATAGAGAAACTCTCTCGCAGAGTGCAAACTTTTCTATTCGGTTGAATGTCCAATGACTCCAGTGTTATTTAATCTTTTTTTTAGCCTTGACTCTAAGGAATACTATAATAATAGAATAATAGGAATAATAGAAATTTTGTTGGTATATAAAAAGCGACGTGTGCTTAATTTGTGCCTTGATTTTTTATTTTCATATATTTACTTATTTATATTTACAGTGCTGCGTGCATATTTTTCCCTAAATTATAATTCAGTCGTCGCTGTTACTGCTTGCTGCTGCTGCTGCTGCTGCTGCTGCTGCTGCTGCTGCTGTCGACGGCGATTATGTGATTTTCTTGCAGTACATTCGTCATAGTCTCATAGCCATTTTGTTGTCGTAGTCGCTGTCGTTGGGCATGTTGTTGCTGTTGTTATTGTTGCTTCGTTTTCACTTTCTATCGTGCGCCGGCAGCAACAGCAACAGCAACTTACATGTGTGCATATATTTGTTGTGCTCTCGTCTGTATGGGTGTAAGTGTGTGTGTTTGTGTTTGTGTTTGTGTTTCTGTGTGAGCACAAACGACACGCTGACCCAGTTTCTCATACAACTACAAACGTACGTGGAAGCACACACTGGAATTAATATTATTATGGTTTGAAGTTGTTGTTGTTGCCGCTGCTGTTGCTGTTACTGTTGGTTTACTTGGATGTTGTTGTTGTCGCTTTGGATTGTTTGATTTTCTGCTGGGCTTCGTGCCCGATCGGCCCTGAATGATTCGGTCTCTCCTGAATTTACCATATATCATATACCATTGCGCTTGGGCTACCGAATGGGTTATATTTTTGACGGTTATAGATTATTTGTAGATGTATGTATTTGCCAAATTAGTGTCTAGTATTTCAAATACGTTTTTCACATATTTATGGCGAAATGGGCGTGGTATTCAAAATCTATCAACTACAAAATCTCCGTATTCATTATACATACATACATATAAAATTTCAAATCTCTTGATCTAACGGTGTACAAGCTATGCTTAAAAAGCGAAATCGATTTTTCGATGTTTAACAGGATTCAGCCTATTACATACATTTTCACGAAATCAATATACCCCGCTTTCCCATTTTCAATGGGCTCAGGGTATTCAAAAAAGAAAAGGCGAACAAAAATCGAGCAAGTGGCTGACTACATATCGAGGGACAGAGGAGAGTTGCTTAGGCTGTTTCTGCTTCGTTGATCATGTCTGCAACAAAAGCTCTATTAACTATAGAGATTTCATAGACTACGGAGACGCTCACTGCCTCTGGCTGGCGATATCGATCAGAATCACGTAAATGTAATGTACATTAACTAAGCTTTTTGTTTCGCTTCATGAAGGGAACGTATTAAATTGTCATTTAGTTTGTTACGCTCAAGTTCTGTTGTTCAGTTTTTGAAGAGTGATTTAATGTGATTACTAACACATTTATTTAAAAATAATTCAATATATTATTTCATTTATTTTTAGTTAAGGAATCATAATCAAAATTAATTATTGATCAGTAAAATATATTTGCTACATTAAAAATAAAATATAAATAGAATCAGTAACCATACGGCTATCTATAAAACAAAGCTGAAATTGCCTTATTCATTCGAAACTGCAATATTTCTAGTAAAATATTCATGCTGAAACAATTCGTTGCTTCGGGGCTTGGGTGGACGCAATTCTAGACGGAGATCTTCATGAATACATTACTGCATCCCAATGTGTCTATTTCGCATGTGTCTAGTATTTGAAATGATTTTTTATGCCCTGAGCCCATTGAAAATGGGAAATCAGGGTAGAATCAGAAGGAGGCGTGGCAGACCCCGTAAAGTATATATATTCTTGATCAGGGTGACGAGAAAAGTTGATATAGCCATGTCCGTCCGTCTGTCAGTATGTTCATGTATGAGGTCATTCTTTTTGTGTTAGGTCCGTATATTGCACGCGCAGTACGAGTTTGTTTCAGAAATTCGATAACTTGTATATTTGCAAGTTATCGATAAACGAATTTATCGGAAACCAGTTATAAAATTTTAGCTAATTCATCTCTAGTTAGAGTTAGAGTTAGTTAGAGTCTCCAAGTCTTCTGCATATATATAGATACTAATTTGATACAATTTCGGGTTTTGTCAGATTTTGGATTCCGTTCCCCACTTTGCCCCACCACCCCTAAATATGAAAAAAAATGCATTTCACTTTGGTTTAGCATATCGATATGAATATCATAATCATAATCTGAAGATATTAATACGATGGTCCATCTAGAAACAGAATTACTAATCATCAAATTCTTCTCATCAAAACCCATGCGACTCAGCAGTAAAGTAGCGAGACAGCAAGACGCTTGTAATGCTTGCGTGCATGTGTATACACACATACATGCCTACAAGCGTAGATCAGCGTCTATGTGTACGCGTGGGTTTGCATGTACAGTTTCTTATGCGTGCTGAAACGAATTGAATAATTCTTGAAATATTATCCGTTCGAAGAAGGGCTCAGGGGATTTCGTAGTCGAGCAGTCTCGACTACAGCTTTCTTACTTTTTTTTCATATTGGCGGACAACCTAACATACAATATCAACTTTTTTTTTTTTGTGCTAATCAAGAATATATGCTGAGGACTGCGACGTCTCCTTCTACCTGTTACATACATTTTCACAAAACCATTTTATAAACAGAATATTGCTCAGAGTATTTAAAGTTCGACTTCTGATCGAAATCTTTCTAATCTGGTTGCCGCCTGCTGTGGTTGTTTTGCGCTGTATACGATTCCTGTCCTACGTCGAAGCAGTTCACGCGTCAATGAAAGCGAAAGGAAAACTGAAAACTGCCTCCGCTACCTCGACTGCTTCTGCTGCAGCTGCTGTTTCTGCTGCTTCTGCTGCTGGGGGCGCTTGGTGAGGAAATGGAATTTTTTCCATGAGCAAATACTTAGGCAAGATTTTGCAAGCCACAAGAACCACAGCACCGTGACTACACAAGCTCTGTTTGAGCCACGGGCTCACTAAGGAGTCGACGGGAGTATATTCAAGAGAGGAGGATGTGTTGAGGAGAGAGGATTGGTAGATTGTTGGAGAGAGGGGGGTGCTCCAAATGACGACGCGATGTAAAGCCAAATGATTAAAATATGAAATTAATTTGTGGCTGACGTCGCATGCAAATTAATACCATTCGCATAACGGTACACATTATGTAACTGCCTGTCAACTAAAAGTATAAATATATGAACATTGTGTTGTTTTATTTCGCGCTCTCTGTGAATGTAGGTAGGCTATATACATATCTACATGTATATGCATGTTGATGAGTATGTATTTGTGTGTGTGTGTGTGTGTGTGTGTGTGTGTGTATTTTGTGGCCCAAAGTGTGTATATATTATATATGCAAACAGCAAAATCAGCAACAACAAAAACAATCACAAGAAACAAGTTTGCTGCTTGTTTCTGTTGGCTTGTTTAATAAATAAATAAAAAATATTTTCGAAAACATGTTAGCATGCAGTTACAAGTGTGAGCCCCAAACTCACACAGCAACAAATACAATCACACACACATAGTGCTATTCCAGTCCCAATTCCACTTCTCGGCTCTCTCTATCAGTCTTTCCCCCTCTCTCTCTCTGTCTCTCTTTCTCTCTCTCTCTCTCTCTCTCTCTCTCCCACTCTTCCTATATCTCTCTCGCTCATTAATTCTATCCCACTTTTCCCGTTCATCGTTATCCCCTATAGATATTTTGTCGGCAAAGACAACGCTGTTGTTGTTGCAGTCGATTGTTTGTTTTTCCAAGACGCCTCAGCACTAAGTTCAGGTTTTCTTTTTACATTCAATTGCCTTTCGTAGTGGCGCATTTCTGTGGAGCACCAAAGATACAGGCGATACTTCTTCAGACAATTTAACTAAAAGATATTTTAAGTGTAAAAATATTCATGTGAATTTTATATCCAAATATTTTGAAGCTTACTTGTTATTTTCAATACTAAAATCTGAAATACTTACATAATCATAATCATACATAAAATCTACTTAATTCATGTATAATTTATAAGTCTTCTACAACTAACAGGTCTTACAATATATATCATATCATGCATTCTTAAGTAAAACCAAATACAAAAATATAAAATAATATAATATAAATAAATATAAATATAAAATATAAATAATAATTCATACTAAAAATAGTCTTTTACTTAAATCGCACTTCAAAGCTTAAGAGTAAAGTTAAATGTTTCATATTTTTAATACAATTAAAAAGGTTATTTACTGAAACCATTTACATATTATGGAAAACGAGTATAGACGATCGTAAAGTGATTTTTCGATTATATATCTAATATCTAATATCTGCTGAGACATGGGCACACATATGTAGCTTCTCACTTGCTACTTCCGCTAACCTAGACTGAAAGATTATCAGCTAAATCAATTTTAGCCGCATCATGCTCGGTCTAAAGAGTACTATCACATTTTGGCGCTAAAAGCAGCAGCAGCAGTAGCAGCAGCAGCAGTAGCAGCAGCAGCAGCAGCAGCAGCAGCAGCAACAGCAGGCTCGGGGCCAAGAGCAGTTGAGCCAGTTAGCCAGGCCAAGCCGACATTGCCTCAGTTCGCCGGCTGAGCTTGAAAGTAAAAGTGGTTTGGCTTTCTTTTGTGGCACACGCTTTTGGCTCTACTTTCCAACACGGCGACAAGTTGCCGTTTGTTGTTGTTTCTGCTGCGGCTGTTGAGTCCAAGGTCAAGAGGAAGACTTTGAATATGCCTCGACTCGGATGAATAATGCAAAAGCAAAAGCCAAAGCCAGGCCAAAGCAATCGGGGCCAACTGAGAGTGAGAGTGCAAGTTCGAGTGCGAGTGAGAGTGAGCGTGAGAGTTGCACGTCTAGAGAGTAAACTCGATCGCTTCTCTGAAAATGGCATAATTGATCCGTTATATCGGACAGTTCCGGTTTGTGACTGGTTGGCGCATCTCCAAGAAATACAAAGCCC
The DNA here is from genome assembly GCA_035045845.1 of Drosophila buzzatii. Lineage (NCBI taxonomy): Eukaryota > Metazoa > Arthropoda > Insecta > Diptera > Drosophilidae > Drosophila > Drosophila buzzatii. The sequence goes on from JAWNOS010000317.1 coordinate 1,201,257, forward strand.
ACCTATGAAACTGACACAGCGACGAGTCTTGTCTTTTGTTGTTTCTCTCAGTTTTATGATTGCGCGAAAATTGATTTGACGTGGGCCACAGTTGGAATCTTCGCATACGTAACGGTATATGTATATGTATATGTATATGTATATGTATATGTATATGTATATGTATATGTATATGTATATGTATATGTATATGTATATGTATATGTATATGTATATGTATATGTATATGTATATGTATATGTATATGTATATGTATATGTATATGTATATGTAATGTATATGTATATGTATATGTATATGTATATGTATATGTATATGTATATGTATATGTATATGTATATGTATATGTATATGTATATGTATATGTATATGTATATGTATATGTATATGTATATGTATATGTATATGTATATGTATATGTATATGTATATGTATATGTATATGTATATGTATATGTATATGTATATGTATATGTATATGTATATGTATATGTATATGTATATGTATATGTATATGTATATGTATATGTATATGTATATGTATATGTATATGTATATGTATATGTATATGTATATGTATATGTATATGTATATGTATATGTATATGTATATGTATATGTATATGTATATGTATATGTATATGTATATGTATATGTATATGTATATGTATATGTATATGTATATGTATATGTATATGTATATGTATATGTATATGTATATGTATATGTATATGTATATGTATATGTATATGTATATGTATATGTATATGTATATGTATATGTATATGTATATGTATATGTATATGTATATGTATATGTATATGTATATGTATATGTATATGTATATGTATATGTATATGTATATGTATATGTATATGTATATGTATATGTATATGTATATGTATATGTATATGTATATGTATATGTATATGTATATGTATATGTATATGTATATGTATATGTATATGTATATGTATATGTATATGTATATGTATATGTATATGTATATGTATATGTATATGTATATGTATATGTATATGTATATGTATATGTATATGTATATGTATATGTATATGTATATGTATATGTATATGTATATGTATATGTATATGTATATGTATATGTATATGTATATGTATATGTATATGTATATGTATATGTATATGTATATGTATATGTATATGTATATGTATATGTATATGTATATGTATATGTATATGTATATGTATATGTATATGTATATGTATATGTATATGTATATGTATATGTATATGTATATGTATATGTATATGTATATGTATATGTATATGTATATGTATATGTATATGTATATGTATATGTATATGTATATGTATATGTATATGTATATGTATATGTATATGTATATGTATATGTATATGTATATGTATATGTATATGTATATGTATATGTATATGTATATGTATATGTATATGTATATGTATATGTATATGTATATGTATATGTATATGTATATGTATATGTATATGTATATGTATATGTATATGTATATGTATATGTATATGTATATGTATATGTATATGTATATGTATATGTATATGTATATGTATATGTATATGTATATGTATATGTATATGTATATGTATATGTATATGTATATGTATATGTATATGTATATGTATATGTATATGTATATGTATATGTATATGTATATGTATATGTATATGTATATGTATATGTATATGTATATGTATATGTATATGTATATGTATATGTATATGTATATGTATATGTATATGTATATGTATATGTATATGTATATGTATATGTATATGTATATGTATATATCTGTATCTGCTGCTCACTTTAGCTACTTTAGCCTGGTTTGTAGACTGTTTATTTGTTTTTGGCTTCAGCTGAAATGCATAACATTTCATTTTTTTTCAAACTCTTTTGCCTATGCATAATTAAGCACCGTTAACGGAACTGTGTTTTGTTTTTTTTTTTTTTTTTTTTTTGGATTTGTGTTTATTTATTCATCTCTTTGGTAGGAAAATGAGTTTAATGAAATGACTTAGTTAAGGTTTTTAGATATTTTGTAATACCCACACTAAAAACAAAAATAAAAGCAGCAAACAGACAACAGCATATGTAATACTTGGTTTTAGGATAGTTAAAACAATTAAATGTGTGCTTACGTGCTGGCTTATATAATGGGCCGCCCAGTTATTTAATTGCCCCAAAATGTTTAACTGCAACAGCTTATGAAATGAGGTTGAGCCAATTGCTGTTTTTCGACAATTAAGTTGCAGCTTTGACTTTACAGATCGCATTGAAATGAGCCACGCTGACAACTAACACAATAATAACAATTTATAAACAGCGAGACTCCTTCAAATTGTGGGTGTCCACAGCCACGTGGGCGATGTCTGACATTTCATTGTCAGAAGGTGCTAGAACTGGCGCGCCATTTAATTGTTACTTAAGTTTTCATTTTAGGCTAGTCTGCAGACAGCAGCTCGGCTACAAAATAGTCTTCAGGCCCACACACACACACAAACACACATACACACACACACACACACACACACACTAAATCGGTATGAAAAGCGAAAGTTCCTCATTCAACACCTTTTCACTTTCAAGGCCGCGTAATCGACAAACCATTGTCACTGTGATACTCAAGCACGCACACACACACACACACACACACACACACACACACACACACACACACACACATACAACTCAAGTCAACACTTCATAGCAATCCCAAAACTAACACACCTAACCCAATCAAAAAGCGGACAAGACTAACCGCACGCAAGTGACCCGAAATACGGAAGACGAAACAGTAATGCACTAAGTCGAAGGCAAACCGATACGAGAATACCCTCAAGTTTTGCTTAAGTTGAAAATTACTCATGTACATATATGTATATCTATATATGTTTCTCGCGCATATATTTGGTCAGCTGGATAATAAAATAATTTGAATCTCCCAGAAAAACTTTTCTAGTTGATATAAATAAAAACAATATCTAACATATTCATAGATATCGGCCAACAAATTCCAAACACTATCACATACCCTGCGCTTCAAGTGAAACTTGTAAACGTAATAGAAGCAAACAAATAGAAAATGGATCGTGGCGCTGAGCGCATCAAATTCGAATGGTATGATTGTATATTCCATCAATAAGACGGCAGTGATGGGCAGGTCGACGCATTAGAATCATGAATGGGATTGAGGTACATCGAGAGAGCGAGCGGGCCAAAAATAGACAATCGCATTGAGCGTTACGTAACGTATGTTAAGTTCGCTGCTTACGTATAGCGATAGCTTAGGTCAGTTACGTAAAACGAGTTAAGCTTAAACTGAAGTCGGAGATTTGGCTACACAGCTTCAAGACTTGAGTCATCTACAATAATACGACAATAATTTTGTGTAATTGTAGCATTTGTAGCAATTGTAGCAAAGATGCATCCATGGCTACAGGTATAAGCTTCTTATGACAATTTTCATTATGTTTGAGCCAATTATATTCTACTCAATAGAATAATAAAAATTGTCTTGCGACAACTGAAAATACTCAATGCACTCAAATTTAGTTTAGATCATAAATAAAGAGTAGGTATATAAATCTATATAATTGGATATGAATTTCTGTGAAGAACACATGAATATTATTACGACCTAAGTTAGCTAGTAAGAATTGTAGGAGCTTCATAATGATTGGCTGGTCACGACCACAATGATAAAGTCACACATCTAATCTTTATTGAATGAACATAGCTTGTAGCCGGAAAGTACCCGGAAATCGTACTGCAAGCCCTTTTAAGTTTTGTAAATTCCTTTTCCTGTTCAGTTAGTAGGACTGCTATCAATAAGCGCCATCTGTCAACTCGAGTAAATACATTTACTGCAGCTGACCCCAATAGTGTGTTTCGATTTTATAATGGTAAAAGTCTTGAGCCAAGAAGTTGCATTCAATTTTGTTTTTCTATTGGAAATTGGTAGTGAGCCAACTCCTTTAATTTTGGAGGACCACCTAGGCATGGAAGGCGTCGCCGATCGGCTCGTTCGGAAAGGGCTGAATTTGTATTTCCAGCCTCAAGGTTCAATACCAGTGTACCGCTAAATCGAATAAAAGAGTTGATTCTCGTATTGCAAAATACTATGATTTTGTTATGAGTAAGTTTTTGAAAATGTATAGTCTGCATTTCAATGGGATATGAAACACGTTTGATCACTGATCGCAGAGCGCTGATCACCCCAACCCAAAATGCTATTTGCTTTTGCCTGACCTACTTAACAGACAGTGTCTGGCCCTTTGAAGAGTGCCACTGAAGAGCAAATGCCTCGAGCAAACTATTCCAGATACGATGTTAACGCATCCAGACACATGACCCAAACAATGCCCATTCGCACTCCCAATTACCAATTCCAATCCAATTTCGATTCCCTACATGCTAAAACAAAAATGAAATAAATGAAAAAAAAAAAAAAAACGCATCTGATTGTTGCTTCGCTTTCAACTATGCGTCTATTTTACAGCTGCTGACCTACTTAGCTCAAAGTCAAGCGAACTATATTCTATATTCTTCTTGTTCTAGTGCTCTTCTTATAATTGTTGTTGTTGTTGTTGGTGTTGATGTTGGGCTGTAGACATTTCTTTGAAATGCGCCCAAATTGAAAGTGAATTCTGCTGTTCAGCTGCACACACGCACACACACACACACACACACACACACACACACACAGACACAGATACAAATACGTAGGAACGCCCCCTGGACCCCGCCCTGCTGCACCAACAAATGCAAACAACTCAACAATGCCGCAAAGCAAACAAAATTTAACAACAATTTCAACTTGTTGTTGTGTTCTTTAAGGGAGCTTTTGCTTTATAGTTAGGGCATATTTAGGTTTGTTTGTGCTCCGGCTACGCTTGTGTATGTATCAGACTGTATTTATGTGTATGTGTAGTGAAAAAAAAATTTTTATTTTTTTGTTGTTCAAAAATTGGGTCAATTTATTGATGTTTGTGCTTGCAACAAGTGTCTGGGGTCTGGGTCCCGGGTGCGTGCTTTTGCCCCTGCCCTGCGCCCATCTCTGTCCGACGCGTCGCGCTTTGCCCTAAGATAAGTTGCCCACGCACCTCCCCACCAGCCATCCCCTGCCAGACCTCCGCCTCCCTTCCACACAGGCCGACTGATAAAGCAGCGACGGCGACGCCAACGCGCAGCTGAAACTGAAAATGGTGGCGCGCGCAACTTTTTTGTTTCTTCTCATTTTCAAAGAAGTTTTAAAGGGCGCGCTGTTCATTTTGCCGCACCAACACAAACACAAACAAACACACACGCACACACATGTGTTGCTGATTAGCAGCAGCAGCATACACGCACACACAATTCATGTGTGTTGGCGTAGAGATTATTTTCGAGCATTTTTCTTCTGTTTTTATTGTATTTCCTATATTTTGTTGCTGGTCTGTAAGAAAAGTAGGCCAATGGGTCTTTGGGTGAGTGGTTTAGATTTAGTTTTTCTTTCCGAGTGTGTGTGCGTGTCTGCATGCCCTTGCCAAATGAGGAGTCTTTGCGCTACGAAAGGGAGTTTGTGCCATGTCAACTGATATAGCTGTGTGAAGCGAATTTAGTAAAATTAATTTAAGTATAATTAATTGCAGTTTATCAACATTAGCAATACTTGCAACATTTGCATTTTAAGAACAACAATTTTATTTCAAATAATACGCATTGGAATCAAATCAAATCAGAAATCAAAATCTGAAAACAATTAACGAAATAATTTGACGCCAAAATTGCAACCGAAATACCGAATTGGAATATTGGAATCAAATACTAATAATCATTCAATCTCATTTATTTGTTATATTTAAATATATTCTATAAAATAAATTATAATAGAGTACAAAGTAAATAATAAATAGAACACAATATTTAACAATGTATATAAATGAATTTCTTCCAATGCAAGGCATATCGATTGATAATTATTTTAAAATGATTCATTTTCCTATTTTCGGTTGTCTTGAATACCAATCTTAAATTCCATACATTGAGCTTCAATTAAATACTCTACAACTAAACTCAACATGAGGTAGATAAATTAAAAGGTATTTAAATTGTCGTTCTGTTGCATCTAAAGTCCTATATATGTATGCTATGCAGGACACATATTTTAGAGAGCTGATAGCAAAGAAATGCAAGTGATTTTTGCACCTTGGAGCATAGGACAGGAATTTGTATAAATAGTTTGTCTGTATACGAAGAAACGAGTTTCGTAAATAGTTGGCCCTTCTTTACAGAAATAAATTCTGTTTTCGTCTTTGGCGTATATAGTTTTACGTATATATTCAGATATACATATGTGTGATTATATAGCATATAAGATTTATATGTTTTTATACCCTGAACCCATTGAAAATGGGAATTCAGGGTATAATGGTTTTGTGAAAATGTATGTAACAGGCAGAAGGAGACGTCGCAGACCCCATAAAGTATATATATTCTTGATCAGCAGAAAAAAATAAGTTGATTGAGCCCTGTCCGTCTGTCCGTCCGTCCGTCCGTCCGTCCGTCCGTCCGTCCGTCCGTCCGTCCGTCCGTCCGTCCGTCCGTCCGTCCGTCCGTCCGTCCGTCCGTCCGTATGAACGTCGAGATTTCGGAAACTACAAAAGCTAGAGAGCTGAAATTTTACATGAACACTCATATGTTAGCTACGCAGTACGAGTTTATTTTGTTTTTTCGATAACTCATCCCATTTCCAAATTATCGATAAAAAATCGAAAATTCGTTTCAATTTTTTAGGTTTTTTGAGCATAACTTCTACACCGTTTTAGCTAAAGACTTCAAATTTGCATATTTAGATAGATATTATGAATACGCAGATTATGTAATTTTTGGATTTTGGATGCCACGCCCCCTTCGCCCACAATTTGCAAAAAACCCATTTCAAATACTAGAGACTTGAAATTTGGCACATAGATACATTTAGATATTAATAATCTACTCTGAAAATTTCATTAAGATCATCCATCTAGAAATTGAGTTATAGGCGTTCAAAGTATAGCCCAACCCACCCCCAAGCCACGGCAGCAACTGCGCGGTTAGCAGAGCTCGCGCTCATGCGATTGTAAAGAAGAAGAGTATCACTTTTTTTGCAGGGTTCAGGGGATCTCGTAGTCGAGCCGTCTCGACTAGAGCCTTCTTACTTGTTAATTGCATCTGTTTGTTATTGTTCTCTTAGCAACATCATTTAAAGTGTTGTTGTTGTTGCCGCCTGAGTGAGTCGCTAGTGAATACAATCCAAGGGAATTGAATTTGATGCCAAAATTGCGTAACTTGGCCTGCAACGATAGTGGATAAAGGAGGTAAAGGGGGATAGGAAAGGCAAAGGGAAAATGAAAGGGAAAGGGAATGGGAAAGGGAAAGGGAAAGGGAAAGGGGGAGCAGAATGGTAACTTTATTTTTGCGATTACGCTTGATTTATAACGGTGGAAAAATCGTTTAAACAACTTCAAAACGCAAAACACAATTTTTGTAGGCCACGTTAATAAGCGAAACATAACGAACATAATATCTTAACTTGGTCATCAGCCGCACAACAAAAGAAAAGGCATCTTTTACAACAACAGCAGCAGCCCCCGATTACATAAGAGGCCCACACTGAGATGCACGCTGAACGACGCAGCAACTCGTAGGGGCCGTCGAAAAGAAAATAGTCAAAGCATTGTTGGATACGAAAATGAAAAAGCAAAATCAAAATAAAAAGAAAAAGAAAAAGAGGTGAACTGAGCAATGCCGTTAACTCTTCTACACCCTAAGCTCAACAATTTGCAGAAGAGGGTATACCAAACTTAACGGATAGATAATCGAATTACCGATTTATATGTATATATAAATATGATATATGCATATGTGTATATTGATAAAGAGGTGCGTCTTTTCGGGCTCGGTGACAGACGACTTATTCAGTCATGTTGACAAACACTTGGTCAGCTCGTTATTTAATCGAAAAAGATGATTTCTTGGTGATGACCGATATTATCGTATATTTCATTAACGAGTATCTCTCAGTCATTCTTTCCTGACTGGAGCACTTTTAATAGTTGTTGTTGTTACTGTTGTTGCTGGATGCTTGACGGCCTCATTGTTGTTGCTAGCTGCTATTGGTGCTGCTGCTGCTATTGCTGCCTGTGCTGCTTGTGCTGCTGCTGCTATTGCTGCCGTTGCTATTGGTAGATAGCAAAAGTCAGCGGCATAGAAAGTGAAACCACGCTTGCCGCAGCATTTGGCCACACGATCAACGCTGCTGTTGCTGCTGCTGCTGCTGCTGCTGCTGCTGCTGTTGCTTTAGCTATTGCTATTGCTCATGCCGTTGACTGGAACGGGGTCCGAGATGTGGCCGAGGCTTAGCTTTAAATATAAACCAAGCAGCGCTAGCAGCAACAACAGCAACAAACTCTTACCCAATCTATGCTAAAAAAAAATATTAAAAGATAGACTGATAGATGCATAGATGTAAAGCTGGCTTGAATTGCTGTTGTTGTTAGCATTGGTATTGGTATTGGTATTGGTATTGGTATTGGTATTGCTCGCTTGAAATGCAAGAAAATAAAAATTAAGTAACCCACTTTTTTCCGGTATAGTTTGTTTATTGTTGCTGTCGCTGTTGGGGCATAGAAAAAGGCAGAAATGATAAAGATACAACGACAACAAAAAACGTGTAACCAAAAGTGAAGTGCGAAAAATGGATCAAATGAGAGCGTGAAAAGCGGATAGTTGACTTTAATATGTTAGATTTTATTAATAAATATATGTTATATTAAATATGTGTACTTACTTACAAAATATGCAAAATCGCTTGAAATCTGATATAATACAAATAAATATCGAGCTTTCTTTGGCTGGGAATGTAATGAACTAATTTTATCTGCATAAACTTTTAAGAATATGTTACTTTTCCACATGAATACTTGCCTAATATACTTTTTTTAAACCCTGAGCCTATTGAAAATTGGAAATCAGGGTATAATGGTTTTGTTAAATGTATGTAACAGGCAGAAGAAGGCGTGGCAGACCCCACAAAGTATATATATACTTGGTCAGGGTGACGAGAAAAGTTGATATAGTCTGTCTGTCTGTCCGTCCGTCCGTCCGTATGTATGAACGCGTCGATTTCCGAAGATACAAAAGCTATTCTATTTGTGTTAGGTCCGTATATTGCACGCGCAGTACGAGTTAGTTTCAGAAATTCGATAACTTGTGTATTTGTAAAGTTATCGATAAACGAATTTATCGGGAACCAGTTATAAAATTCTAGCTAATTCATATTTAGAGTTAGAGTCTCCAAGTCTTCTGCATATATATAGATACTAATTTAATACAATTTCGATTTTTGTCAGATTTTGGATTACGGTCTCCACTTCACCCCACCACCCCCAAATATGAAAAAAATGCATTTCAAATACTAAAGACATGCAGTTTGGTTTAGCATATAGATATTAATATCATAATCTTAATCTGAAGATATCAATACGATTGTCCATCTAGAAACAGAATTATTAATCATCAAAGTTTTCTCATCAAAATCCATGCGGCGCAGCAACAAAGTCAGAGAGAGACAGCAAGACGCTTGCAATGCTTACACACATGTATACACACATACATGCATACAAGCGTAGATCAGCGTCTATGTGTGCGCGTGGTTTTGCATGCGTGCAGAAACGAATCGAATAATTCTTGCAATATTATTCGTTCGAAGAAAGGCTCAGGGGATTTCGTAGTCGAGCAGTCTTACTTGTTTTTTCTTTCTTTCTTACTTGTTTTTTTAGATATAACAAATTTTAAGTTATCTATAGTAAAAAATCGATACAACCCGATTTGAAAAGCACGATTTCAGCAGATATGTTAGCATGAATAAAATAAATAAATCTATCGTTTCCTAACAGAAATAGTATTAGTGAGATATTAGACCTAAAGTAGGAGCAAAGCACGTGAAAATGGGGATGTAGCTCAGTGGTAGAGCGCTCGCTTTGCATGTGAGAGGCCCCGGGTTCAATCCCCGGCATCTCCATGCATATTTTGTCAGCTAATGAATTTTTCTTTTAGAATAAAATCATGAAAATCAGTTAAAGTGTTGCTTTATATATTTGAATCAGTGGCTAAATATTATTCAAAGCTTTCCCATATTTTAATATATATATATATATATATAATCCCCTCGTTGTAATACTAGATACAAGTATAGATAATAGTATTTCGTGTTCACGCTCAATCGAGTCCATGTAAATAGAAACTGATCTAAGAACTGATGTACACAGGTACATCAATTTCATTTCCATAGATGTTGTGTAAGAGAAGCATTCATATAGCTTGGATTAACAAACGTCCATTAGTTTATCTAGATAGTTTATCTGATTTGCTAATAGATGGATACTTTCTGTGTTATATCTGACTGCCATCGATATATCCTATTTGATCTTTGTAGTTGCCCCTCTACCTCGCAGACAATTTATTTGGGTTTAATTAATATGGGACGGGCATTTCTTGATTAATTATTAGAAAGATTTTACTATTTCCCACGCATACTGCGTACAAGTGCTTAATTCTCTTCTCCTTGCAGATCCTCAATCTAGAATCACAGTCCAACAAATTTATTCAATCAGCTTTATCTTTATTCTACAACACAGTGCAACATAAATTAAAAATGATAGATGAAGCACGAAAAAACAAAAACCAAGAACGAAAAACGAATAAAAAATTCGAATATGCAAAGATGAATTTATGTACCGCTTGTTGCAAATTTATCACTTGGCACTCATAACTCATACACCGTGTACCGAGTGCTCTTGGCGCCTAGTTGAGCAGTAATTGTGCGTCAATTTATTGGCACGACATGTGGCAGGATGAAACAGATGGGCTTAAAACAGGCAACAGGCAGCATACAGAACGCAGGGCGCAGCGAATGAACGTCAGTCGCTTTCACCTATATCTATCTAAGCAGATTAGAACCCTTTTCAAATTGACATTGTGGCACGCAGCTACCGTTACAACGGTTGGGGGGAAGCGGGGGAGGTCTGAGAGACACCCACACCGATAATTTCTCTTTTTATACCCTGAGCCCATTGAAAATGGGAAATCAGGGTATAATGGTTTTGTTAAAAGTATGTAACAGGCAGAAGGAGGCGTGGCAGACCCCACAAAGTATATATATTCTTGATCAGGGTGACGAGAAAAGTTGATATAGCCATGTCCGTCTGTCCGTCCGTCCGTCCGTCCGTCCGTCCGTCCGTCCGTCCGTCCGTATGTATGAACGCGTCGATTTCCGAAGATACAAAAGCTAGAGAGTTCATTCTTTTTGTGTTAGGTCCGTATATTGCACGCGCAGTACGAGTTTGTTTCAGAAATTCGATAACTTGTATATTTGCCAAGTTATCGATAAACGAATTTATCGGGAACCAGTTATAAAATTCTAGCTAATTCATCTTTAGAGTTAGACCCTCCAAATCTTCTGCATATATATAGATACTAATTTAATACAATTTCGGTTTTTGTCAGATTTTGGATTCCGGTCCCCACTTCGCCCCACCACCCCCCAAATATGAAAAAAATGCATTTCAAATACTAGAGACATGCAGTTTGGTTTAGCATATAGATATGAATATCATAATCATAATCTGAAAATATCAATACGATTGTCCATCTAGAAATAGAATTATTAATCATCAAAGTTTTCTCATCAAAATCCATGCGGCGCAGCAGCAAAGCAGCGAGACAGCAAGACGCTTGCAATGCTTACACACATACATGCATGCACGCGTAGATCAATGTCTATGTGTGCGTGTGGTTTTGCATGCGTGTAGAAACGAATCGAATAATTCTTGGAATATTATTCGTTCGAAGAAGGGCTCAGGGGATTTCGTAGTCGAGCAGTCTCGACTACAGCTTTCTTACTTGTTCATGTTTGTACTGCTTTTTTGGAGGCTGCGATTAGCTGTCATCAATCAAGCGGCCAACAATGCAGTCGCAAAGAGCCCCCACAGCAAGAGGAGGGGCACATGAAAGTGGGGTAAAGAGTAAAGGGCAGCCTAGACAAATTGAACGCACGCAGCCCAAATGAAAGTTGTAGTTTTCATATAGCATTTTTGTTTTGGGCCCGAGGTCTCCAAAAAGGGCTTAGCCCAAAAGTTTTTAAGTGATTATCTGGCCAGGCAGCGCAATGCGCTGCAGTGGCTCACTTTGCTGCTTCTGCTGCTGCTGCTGCTGCTGCTGCTGCTACTACTGCTGCTTTTTGGCTTTCACTGCGCATTAATTTGTCTTTCTGGTTGCATTAATTTTGCTGCTTGTCGTTTATAAATTTGCTCTTCGTTTCGGGTTTGTCTAACTGTCAAATTGTGTCAACGCGCGGCCAAGCAACCGCCGTCTTGGCAATTGTCTTGGCATCGCACACACACACACACACACACTTCCTTTTAAACATATGCCCCAAAGAGCATCCGTGTCTACCTCTGACGCTGCCCTGCGGGGCACACTGTCGCGCCTGCCAGCCCCTACATTGCCCTGTCGCTATCGCTGTCCCATCTGCAGACAGACGACCCCAGCCCCGTTGTTGCATATTTCGAGTGTGCTTAGCCGCCTAAATATGGCAGACATTTAATTCGCAGCATTTTGTGTTTTGCGGTTTGTATATTGTGTTTTTGGCAAGCTGCTTTTGGCAGCATCTAGCCACAACCCCTTTGTCTCTGGCCAATTGCAATTGACCACAGCAATAGCCCCTTTGATTCCGTAAGCTTGGAGTCCCACGAAAGAATTAATGCAAAAGATATGAGAAATTTGAAAAATTAATAATGTGATTTCGATTTGTTATGCTGCAATTGAATTGTTGCCTTGAGTTGCATTATATTGGAAATTTCTCTTATAAAAAAGCGACACCTGACATATATCCGTTGATTGAATCTCTACAGACACAAATAGGATGCATGCGATAGAGGTCGATTGATACAATATAACAAGCAGTTATTAATGCGGTCTTTTAGATATTTCATATAGGAATGTTAGATCAATACTCTCCCTAAAATAAGTCAATGCAATTCCTATTAGTATTCAAGATCAACCGGAAGTTGCTCTAGTCGGGAATAGGAAATACCCTCGGATACCCTTACCAGTAGCCCCACCCACAATACTAAGAGAGATGTATTGCTGAAAGGATTTGATTCGTGTCTCTTCAGAGTTTTATCACGTTTAAAAATACAATTCAGATTTTTGATTTAAATCGATAATATCGAAATGGGATGAGTAATGGACAAATATTATTATCACCGTCGAGATGCTACATATACTACCCTTTGCAATGGGTTGAGGGTATAATGGATCAGTTGCTTAAGCCTCAGTGTGAAGTCTATCAGAAATGAGACATATCTCTCAGTTGTTTTGGCATTATTAATTCAATAAAAATTCAGTGTCTGTTTCTATATAAATTTTATTAATATAATATACTTGCTTTACAGTGTGTTTTGTTTCTTTGTCGTTTAATTTATAAATTAAAAATGAGAACATTGCGTTGGCCTTACAAATTAATAGCATTTCGTCTAATACACTTCTAAGCAATTATCTGTTTTCTTTCAGCTTGTTATGTTTTGTTTTGTTTTGTTTGTATACATGTAAGAATTCTCATGAAATTTGCTAGATAACAATAATTATACACATTTGTATTAATTAATTAATGGTTTTGGATTTTCTCTTTATCCTGTGCACAAAAAGCAGTTGAAATTGTTTCAAGCTTAAAGCTAAAGATTTGCTAATAAAACGTTTTCGTTCTCGTTTTCGTTTTCGTGCTGCAGGTCTCCTTGGTAGGCAACTAAAGCGGAGCGTGGCAGTGGCGAACAGAAGCATAGAGCAAGCTGCACACCAAGCGTTGTTGTTGTTATTGTTGTTATTCTTAGTATATTTAAATAAATTTACATAAATAAGTATTTTGTGTATGGGTTTTCTTTTGTTTTTGATTTAGTTTCTGCTTTTGCTGTTTTGCTTTGTATTTTTTTGTTTTCTTTCCTGCTTGCTTTATTTATACACATCTTCATATACATTATTTTTGTAATATATATATATATATATATATATATATATATATATATATATATATATATATATATATATATATATATATGTATATACATTTTCTTTTCTTTGGCTTAACTTATGCATACTATGTTATATAACTTGTATCAAAATGTGCAAAAGTATATTACAATTTATTAAAATTAAGTACAAAATAGAAGAAGCATTGGTAACAATCGCATAGAAAGTAGTGTAAGAAACTCCCAGCCAAAATTATATACAATAGAAGGAATGCCAAAGGCAGCGCTAAATGTATAACAGAGTATAAGTTGAAATATAAGTAGAAGTAAAAGTAGAAGTAGAAGTCGATGTAGAAGTCGATGTAGAAGGTGAAAAATCAGTTGTAGCAGCAGTTGTAGTAAAAGTTTAGAGGAGTTAGCGAATTAAAGCATATACGAATCATGTTCAGGATCTGGGCAAAAGCAAAACAACTGTTGATTGGTTCCAGTTGTTTGCTTGGACGCGCTGCTTGCTCGGCTAGTTGCCGCTGGCAGGTGCTTGCTTGCAGATGCTTAACATCCTTAGGTTTATTGGCTATCCACACAGCTTTACTTGAATCAGACACACACACGCACATTCACTCCAATTTACAGGTTCTGCTCACACTCGCACTCGCATTCTCTCTCTCTCGCTGTCCTCTGCCCTCTCTCTCTCTCTCTCTCGCTCCATCTGGTGAGATTGGTCATCACAGCAACAATTACAGCTACAGCGCATGCTCGTTCGTATTGAGAAAGCTGCGACAGACGCGACTCACTTCGGGGTTCGTGTGATTCATCAGCTGCATGTAGATTTGTTTGTGCAGTGAAAGCTCATTGGTCATCTCGCTCAGCTGACGCAGCAGCGCATCCTTCTCCTTCAGCAGGGACTTGACGCGCTCCTCCACCTCCTTGGAGCGCACCTTTGCCTTCTCGCGGCTCTTGCGCACGGCTATGTTATTGCGTTCGCGTCGTCGCCGATACTCCTCGGTGCCTTTGTCGACGTGCTTGTTGCTGTGCTTGCGATGCTGCTGCTGCTGTGCGTGCTGCTGCTGCTGGACGTGGTGCTGCTGCGACTGTTGCAGCTTTGTGTGATGCTTGAGCAGTTGCTGTGCGTTGGCCGCCAGATGCGGCAGGTTGTGATGTGCCAGGACATTCGCCGTCGTCAGATTAGTGAACTGCGCCGAGTTCGCTGAACTGTTGTTGCTGCTGTTGCTGCTATTGTTGCTGCTGCTGTTATTGTTGTTGCTGCCGCTCAGTGGGTTGCCCTGATACGCGTTATAGAGTCCATTGCTGTTGTTGATGAACGCTGCTGCCGCCTGGCTGCTGACCGATTCCTGCAAATGCCTGCGATACTCCGGGTCGATGGGTTCCTCCTTGATCGTGCTGCTCGAGTCGCTGCCCACGGAGCTGTTCTCGTCGCTCGAGTGATTGTTGTACGTGGCGTTTGAGTGCACCGCCTGTGGCATGTAGGCCAGCGCTGCCCTGCCATACGAGTGCTGCTGCTGCCTAGCATTAGCCAGCGTCTGTTGCTGCTGCTGCAGCACCTTGGCTGCTGCACTGACCATGCCACTCGGGGGCAGCGTGGCAGAGAGTCCACCCGGACTGGTCACCATGTCGTTGAATATGCCCAGGGTCTCCGTATCTCGAAACTGATCATCTATAAGGTGTTGCAGGTCCAGTGTTATCTCCTGTGTGGTCAGCTCATCCAGGTCCGTCTGCGTGCCGTATTGCTGTAGCATTTGTTTCTGCAACAAACTGGTGTTGTTGGAGTTGTTGTTCAGTTGCATCTGCTGCATGGCATGCTGCTTGACTAACAAAGCAGCGTCCTGAATAGTTGCATTGTTATTGGCATCAGTTGTCACCTGTTGCTGCTGTTGTTGTTGCTGCTGCTGCTGCTGTTGCTGCTGTTGCTGCTGTTGCTGCTGTTGCTGCTGCTGCTGGTGTTGCTGTTGTTGCTGTTGTGTACTGGACATAGCCGTCAGTGTGATTTGGCCTATTGTCGCCTGCTGCGGAAGCGGCTGCGGCTGTTTCTTCAGGTCGAGCTGCGCCAACGTTTGCACCGCATCCGCGTACATCTGAGGCGATTCCATGTTCAGCATTTTGAGTTGTGCGAATGAGGGTAAAATTTTGATGCCTTTTCTTATAGGATCCACTTTGCAAAGGCGCCGAGGGGTGGGGTGGGTTAGGCTGAATAAAACTTTGCTAAATATCCCTTTGGAAACTACTAAATCATTTTATATTTTATTTTGAACATATGGTGAATTGTTCTTTGGAAATATTTTCAGCAATTTTATATATCTTTTACAGTTCAAAATAACAAAGTTTACTTCGAAATTTTTTTACTTTTGTCGTTAAATTTCACAGCATTTAATGCATTTTTCTTAACGTAGCACATATTATTTATTTTGTTAATTGTTGATTTTAAATAGTAAACTTTGAAGTTTTTTTAGAAGCCGCTTCAAATTATCACTGCAGTTGCGCGCACTGCTTCTTGTATTGTTGTTGTTGTAGTTGCACTGTTTTGTTGTTGTTGTTATTGTCACGTAAAGTGTTGCCTCCACGCACGCGATTCAGCGACTGAAGTGTTTCAGCAATGATGCAACAGATTTTATATGGTAGTATTTCTTTATTTACAAGTCGTATGCGCTGACGTCGACGGTGACGCTGACGTCGACGGAGGCGCTGACGCTGATGATGAAGCTGCCGTTGTCGCCGACGCGAACGCTTTGTATTAGAAGGTTGCTCCTGAAGAACCGTTATGCGCTCTGAGCTATGTAAGCTTCATTCAGTGTGAGGCCGTTGCGCGTTCACGTCCGCTGCTTTCAAATGGTAAATTGTAACTGTGACAAAAAGTCTTTAGCGCAGCAGCAGCGTGAAGAAAATGAGACGCAAGCACAACGCGACGCCAGCAGCGGCCGAAAAATAAGCAGCGCCAAACCAGCGCAATAGCAACAGCAAGAAGCAACTAACACATACACACACGCACGAACACACTGACAAAGAGAGCAAAGCGCCATAAAAGCCCCAAAATGACTTCGTCGTCTGCGACGTCGACTGCGCTGCTTTTACAGCAACTACCTGTGGATGGTGGTGTCGGTCAGGCCAAAGCGCAGCACACATATACACACACGGACGCAAGTAGGCAGAGAAAGAGAGGGAGATTGAGAGCGCAAAAGAGCGCCAAACGAGCAAACGATCGACAGGCAACAGCAAAAGCAAAAGTTTTTCCCAATCACTTTTACTCTCAACGGAACGCCAAAATCAACAGTAGCAGCAGCAACAATAATGCGATCGGCAGGCCGAGCCACTGCAAAGCAGTTTACTTAGCGAGCAGTTTGTTTTTGTTGTAGTTTTTGGCTCTGGCTGCGAGTGTGCGGTAAATAAAGTCAAAGTGCTGTGGGCAAAGAAGGCTTGCCTGCCTGAATTGTAATGAATGAAATGCCTTAGGTTTTATTATTAGGTTCGATTTTAGAATTTGAACACTCTCCAACGTTGTGGGGAGCTTCTTATTCATGAAATAATTTTTACGTTATGTACATACATATACACGTACACATATGACTATTTAAAAGTCTCTTAGTTTATTACTAGAGCAACCTCTAATCATTTCATTCGGTTACTTATGCGTATACACAAAAGACACAGCAGTTTGACTTGCGATAATTGTGTGACGTCAACACAACACAGTCATCCACAGACACGTACACATACATATGTAAGTATCAGAGCTGCCGATACAGCGCTCCGTCGCGACGTCACGACGGCACGACGTCTCGTCGCTGCTGCCGAAACCACTTGGAATTCGTCTTCGCTCGCTTTCATTTTCGTTTACATTTAGGTGAGGGGGAGAGGAGTTGGGGAGCCAGACGCAGCAGATGCAGCAACAAGAGCGAAAAGAACCGCAACAACAATAAAAGCACCATAACAGCACCACGCCCGCATAAGAGCCGGCTGCGCACGCACACACAAACACATGCACACACTGACAAGCTCTCAGCACTGACGTGCCCCACGGCCCGCCCACCCATACAACGAAAGCACGCCTGCCTTGCGCACTTTGATTTGTATTTAGGCTGAGAAGAAAATAAAGTTAAACGCTTTAGCTGCACTGCTCTTTGCTGCGCATGCGTGACTGGGCGCAAGAGAGAGAGCGTTAGGTGCGAGCGCAGGCGGGAAGCTTATGGCAGAGCTTTCACGTAACATAACATTGTTGTTGCCATCGTTGTAATCGTTAATGTTATTGTTGTTATGAGTGTTGTCTTTGTTGTTTTGCGTCTTAAATTTAAATTAAAAGACTGTTATGAAAAAGGTTCAAATTAGCACGCTTCGTAGATTTGTTGATTTAAATGGGGCAGTTTGTAAAAATCGTCGATAGCTCTCACTGCTCTCGGTGCTCTCGATCTAGCCACCTCTTACTTCCCTTCGCCGCTTTCTGACGCCTTTCATTCCTACTCTCTAGCTCTCGCTCTCGCTTTCAATCAGCCTTTATTTGGGTCAAGTTGTGTTGAGTCTTTTTAAGGTGTGCGCAGCCTTACCTTATACTTCAACAATTACTCACACGCAGCGTATGCATATGCACGATAAGCGTTCATTGCAGCCAACCTGGCGAACGGGTCAGTCTGGCTTATCAGTCACAGCTATCACAGATTGACAATCAAGCGAGAGCTATCGATATCGATGACTACACTGCGCGAATTGTGCAAGCTATGTTCGCTTCCTTGTTCGTCGCATTGCAAACTTTGCAACTTTTGCTTGCACCGCTCCTTTGTGTATTCTTGCAACATGCCGATTTACCAATCTCCAGCTCTTGATAAGCAACTTACTAATGCAAAACGAAGCAGAACTGAGGCAATCCACACACACACGCGTCCACTTATCAACTTAGTTGCTACTATGAAACTCTTACAGCAATGCCCTGACAATTGTTATTATTATTTGATGATTTTTTGGCATATGACTGATAAAAAAAAAAAAAAAAAACAAATAAAATAATCGCAACGCGTGCTCGCTTAAATAAAAACAAATATCAATAAAATAATATTCAGCAAAAAAAACAAATGCCATAGAAATATATTACTTAAATCGGACGTTCATTGCACTCGGCCAAAACAAAACGTTGACTTGGCTGACACAAACCAAAAACGACTAAACTTTATAAGCAGGGCAAAAATACTCAATAACCGAATACAAAGTCCATTTAATATAATTCTAAATGCTTATGTATACTTATACTTATACTTATACTTATAATTATACTTATACTTATACTTATACTTATACTTATACTTATACTTATACTTATACTTATACTTATACTTATACTTATACTTATACTTATACTTATACTTATACTTATACTTATACTTATACTTATACTTATACTTATACTTATACTTATACTTATACTTATACTTATACTTATACTTATACTTATACTTATACTTATACTTATACTTATACTTATACTTATACTTATACTTATACTTATACTTATACTTATACTTATACTTATACTTATACTTATACTTATACTTATACTTATACTTATACTTATACTTATACTTATACTTATACTTATACTTATACTTATACTTATACTTATACTTATACTTATACTTATACTTATACTTATACTTATACTTATACTTATAATTATACTTATACTTATACTTATACTTATACTTATACTTATACTTATACTTATACTTATACTTATACTTATACTTATACTTATACTTATACTTATACTTATACTTATACTTATACTTATACTTATACTTATACTTATACTTATACTTATACTTATACTTATACTTATACTTATACTTATACTTATACTTATACTTATACTTATACTTATACTTATACTTATACTTATACTTATACTTATACTTATACTTATACTTATACTTATACTTATACTTATACTTATACTTATACTTATACTTATACTTATACTTATACTTATACTTATACTTATACTTATACTTATACTTATACTTATACTTATACTTATACTTATACTTATACTTATACTTATACTTATACTTATACTTATACTTATACTTATACTTATACTTATACTTATACTTATACTTATACTTATACTTATACTTATACTTATACTTATACTTATACTTATACTTATACTTATACTTATACTACTTATACTTATACTTATACTTATACTTATACTTATACTTATACTTATACTTATACTTATACTTATACTTATACTTATACTTATACTTATACTTATACTTATACTTATACTTATACTTATACTTATACTTATACTTATACTTATACTTATACTTATACTTATACTTATACTTATACTTATACTTATACTTATACTTATACTTATACTTATACTTATACTTATACTTATACTTATACTTATACTTATACTTATACTTATACTTATACTTATACTTATACTTATACTTATACTTATACTTATACTTATACTTATACTTATACTTATACTTATACTTATACTTATACTTATACTTATACTTATACTTATACTTATACTTATACTTATACTTTATACTTATACTTATACTTATACTTATACTTATACTTATACTTATACTTATACTTATACTTATACTTATACTTATACTTATACTTATACTTATACTTATACTTATACTTATACTTATACTTATACTTATACTTATACTTATACTTATACTTATACTTATACTTATACTTATACTTATACTTATACTTATACTTATACTTATACTTATACTTATACTTATACTTATACTTATACTTATACTTATACTTATACTTATACTTATACTTATACTTATACTTATACTTATACTTATACTTATACTTATACTTATACTTATACTTATACTTATACTTATACTTATACTTATACTTATACTTATACTTATACTTATACTTATACTTATACTTATACTTATACTTATACTTATACTTATACTTATACTTATACTTATACTTATACTTATACTTATACTTATACTTATACTTATACTTATACTTATACTTATACTTATACTTATACTTATACTTATACTTATACTTATACTTATACTTATACTTATACTTATACTTATACTTATACTTATACTTATACTTATACTTATACTTATACTTATACTTATACTTATACTTATACTTATACTTATACTTATACTTATACTTATACTTATATTATACTTATACTTATACTTATACTTATACTTATACTTATACTTATACTTATACTTATACTTATACTTAGACTTATACTTATACTTATACTTATACTTATACTTATACTTATACTTATACTTATACTTATACTTATACTTATACTTATTCTTATACTTATACTTATACTTATACTTATACTTATACTTATACTTATACTTATTCTTATACTTATACTTATACTTATTGTTTTAGCCAACTATTCATACCCTGTATGAAAAGTAATTGTAGAACACTAATTTAAAATTGTAAATTAGGGTAAATTGGATTTGTGAAAATTTATATATAAGAGACCTGTAATTCGTCAATTACGAATGCTCTTTTGTTCTGAATATGTGTTGCCTGTTGTGTATGCATACAATAAGAGAAATATAATATTTTGGTAGGAAACAGAGGATCTCCTAGTCGAGCAGTCTCGACTAGAGTACTCTTGCTCGTTTCTGTATTGTGTTTGAGTTGTGTTTTTTTTGTTTTTTTTTTTTTTTGTTTTCGTCAGATAAGCGACGGTAGTTACTTCCTTAAATTCGAACTCGTTGCATTGAACCCGATGCGAGCTGTCGGTGCGATTGTGCTAGTGTATCGTATATCTGGAGCTGTAAAAATTCTCACGGCTCTGCAACTAGATGACTTTCGATTGAAAACCGTTTTCGATTTGATTTTCGGCGAAAAGTTCGCCGACTAGTGCCCAGCTAACTTTCATTCGCGAATTCGCGAAGAATCAGCATTAAATATTCCCTGTCATCAAGTTGAGAGCCACGGGAATGGGTTTTATGCCTTCTATAGAACCACTGCAAATGAACACAAAAAAAAGCAGAACCACACAAAGTTCGACGAACTTCAGCAATAAATGGTGTTAAATACTCAACAGTTAAGTGGAAAATATAAATTTGAATGGAAGCTCTGAGTGTCATTATGTTAATTTTGAGATCATTTTCAAATTCGATATAAATTAATTTTCTACAAACATTATTTTTACTCTCATAATTACCCTTATTCGTTGCACATATAAAGTTAAGATTTGTTAAAAGGTAATGAAAACTGTTTTCAATGTAAATAATTTTCATATTTTTGTTTATTTATTTTTCAATTATTTTTTCTCAGTTTTATGCACATTTAGAAATATTAAGCATTAGAATATTTAAATATTTCAATTATGTCTATTATATTGTCTCAACTGCTTGCTGTTTCGCTTTGCGCAAGCAGTTGAAAGTTTGGCAGCACAATTCAAGACGCCACCTATTGTTCAATGTTCAAATGCTTGAAAATATATGGAAAGTACCTAGTATTAAACTGCTTGCATGGCTTGTACACTGATTGATGAAAACGGCATTCGAAATCAATTTAACCATTTAATAGAACATTTGTACTATTTTACAAATGCGAATACAGGGTGTAATGGTTTTGTGAAAATGTATGTAATAGACAGCAGGATAAGTCGCAGACCCCACAAAGTATATATATTCTTGATATAAGAATAATATAAGTTGATATAGCCCTGTCCGTATGAAAGTCGAGATTTCGGGTTACGCAGTACGAGATTATTTTGTCGTTTCGATAACTCATCCCATTTACAAATTATCGAAAAACAAGTAAGAAAACTGTAGTCGAGTGCTGCGAAAACTTTATTGATTAATAATTCTGTACTAGACGGATAATCGTATTCATCTCTTCAGATTATGAATCTATCTAGCTATCTATCTATATGCTAAACCATACTGCATGTTTCTAGTATTTGAAATGAATTTTTTACACATTTGGGGGTGTGGGGGCGAAATTGTAATAAATTAATATCTATATGCATATTTATATGCAGAGGACTTGGAGGCTCTAACTCTAAAGATGAATTAAATATAATTTTATAACTGATTCTCGATATATTCGTTTATCGATAATTCTGGAAATATACAAGTTATCGAATCTCTGAAACAAACTCGTACTGCGCGTGCAATATACGGACATAACACAAAAAGAATGAGCTCTCACATCTTCGGAAATCGACGCGTTCATACATACGGACGGGCGGACGGACAGACGGACAGAACGACATGGCTATATCAGCTTTTCTCGTCACCCTGATCAAGAATATATATGTATATACTTCGTCTGCCTGTTACATACATTTTCACAAAACCATTATACCCTGATTTCCCATTTTCAATGGGCTCGGGGTATAAAAAGATCAAACTCTCTCCCTCCATATAATACATGCACTTTGACTCTTACATTTTAAAGATATAGTCCGAGTGTGTAGTTGGTGTATTTAAAAGGGTTGACCACAATTCATGCATCAAACTGAAAAATAATAAACAAAATTTGAAATAATGAAAATATTCAAACTACGAAATAACTTTGGCATGCTGCGATCGATGGGATGGAATCGTTGAGATGTGTCGGGGAAGCAGAGCGACGAACTGATCCCTGGACGAGCGCATTGATTGAAATAGTTTATTTGCAGCTTCGATCTGGAGCTGAACCTGAAGCAGAAGCTGAAGCTGGACGTGGAGCTGTCTGTCTGCGTGCGGGTCGAGGCAATTGTGTTTGCTTTGTTTTTTGTTTTAGTCGTCGCATTTGTTTTGTATTTTTTTCATATTATTTGTGATGTTGCCAGCGCAGAGATAATGATGACGAGCTGCCAGCCAGCGAGCCTGTATCCAGAGAGGCTGCTGCTTTGTGCCTTACCTGCAAACGCCATAGAGTGCCTACGACTGATTGGGATGCCTTGTGTAGCGACGTGCACAGAATGTCATTTTGTGTGCGCACAGTGGGCGCGATAAGGTCGATAGCAGTGAGCACTGGCTGCCGATAGCGCAATCGACCGCGTTTCTCAGTCCCATTCCCAGGTCTCCTTGCTCTGATTTCCGAGACAAAAGTGCAACACAAATTAAAAGTCGACCGTAATTGTTGCAGATCGCTCGATCGATCGGTCGACAGCTTCGCTGTGGAATTTTCATATGAGCGCTTGATTTCAGCAAAATTACATACTTGTAATTTTAAAATGCTGCCGAGTTCCAATACAAAACGAAAAGAAAAACCCCGAACAAACAAACAAGCAAACGCTAAGTAAAATGAAATAACAAAAAAACTTCAAGAATTTTAACCCCAACTGGCGAAGTCGTCTGCAACGTCTTCCACTGATCACTTACGCACATTTTATCACAGCCAGGCTGGAGACATCGCTCGGCTACAGATACATAAACATCTACAGCTACAGCTACAGGTACTGCTACAGCTACGACTACAGCTACAACTACAGCTCGAGTCTCACTCAGCTCTGTGGCTCGACTTGACAATAAGTGGAAAAAATAAGTTACCGTTCTACGCGCTGAAATTTGTGCTGCGATCGACGATCCATCGTCTGCGCCGTTTCAACCGTAGTGATGCCCATTTTCTTGCAAAATAGTTAAAATACCCGCTAAGTGTTGGCAGTGTTAAGGTAGCTAGAAATATACTAAACAAATTTCTCTGGTGCTTAAAATCCATTCATTTAAACTATCGAATCCAAAAACATGTAAATTGTAAAAAATTATGACTTTAAGACTGGCTGCCCATCCGTAGCTATTGTTAGAGCTGGAATTTCCGTAACAATTGTATTCAACTTTATTACGTATGGACGTAGCATCAGCTTCAAGTACTATCAACCCATTTACTAATTCAGTGATTCCACTATTAATATTGAATTTACATGACAATTAATTTCATATATTTGAAGAAAACCATTTACATTTAGTGGTTGAGAGCGTCATATTTTTCATATAATAAAAAAATAAATGCAAGTTTCAAAAAAAAAAAAAAAAAAAAAAAAAAAAAGCCAAACACAAATACAACAAAATGGGCAGCACTGTCAGATTGAATGTGCATTGGGGACTATCTGGATGTCTGCTTTCCTGACGATCGTCGTTGTCGTTGGCGTCTGCAGTTGTTGTCAGTTTTTGCTCAGCAACAGTAGCAGCAGCAGCAGCAGCAGCAACAACAACAATCGATCATGGGCAAACGATCAAGTATTTCGCGTACATTATCCGAGATGCGTGGGATAATTCTGTTCTAATTTGTAGCCAAGTAGCCAAAAGCGCAACTGACGTCAGCTAACCAAGAACGGCTTGGCTTAAAGTGTGAGGGGTAGGGAGAACAGCTTATCGCTTATCATTAAACAAGTGGCATGCAAAGCACGCACACCCGCAGCCGCACACACGCTCATAATTGAGTACTTAAAATGCTGAAGGAAATTCTAACTGGTCAGTCGGAAGGGCGGGTGGGCGTCATTGAAGTTGAAGCTGAAGCTGAACTTCCGTTGTTGCCACTTGCCACTTGCCACTTACCACTTACCACTTACCTTTAACTGCGCTGCTCAATTCTGTTCCCTGCACTTGTCTCAGCTCTTTCTCCCCCTTCTTTCATCTCCTTGTTGTTGTTCAGTGGCGAAACGGTCTTTGAATGCAAACGAGCTCTTCGGTAATCAGGTGAAATGGTCACGACCTGTTAATCGTTTTATGATTGTAGCGGTTCTTTTGTTTCCTGTTTACCCGCCGATGTTGCAGTAACAACTACGGCAACGGTAAATCGGTAAATGCGACACGATGACGAAGAAAAGCCCTTTTCCTTTTGTTTGGCTCATTTTTATTTAAATTGTAACGCACGCAGTCTCTGTCGATCTCAAACCCAAATCCAAACCCAAACGCAATTCGAATCCGAATCCCACTCCTGTGCAGCTTATGTTTAATTCATGAGCTGCTTGCGAAATATTTTCGAGTTTCGCCTTCGACAATTGGCAACTGATGAACCGTTTTCTGGCTCTGACTTTAAATCTGGCTGCCAACTTGCCATCGGTAACTGGGAAACTGGGCGAGTCGACAACTGGGCAGCCGGCAGTCGCTCTTCGGACCCCCAGTTAAGTGCTTCATTGTCACCCCCAGCGCCCAATTAGACTCCCGGGTTGAGCCGAGCTCCAGATATCTGCAGCTGTCCCTTGCTTATCGCCTGCTCGCATTTGTAAGTCGATTACGTTAGCCTTACAAACAGCAAATCCCGATTCAATCGCTGCACATTTAAATGAGACTTCAATTCAAATTTTACACTCTCGCATTGATACCTGCCAGCAGAAGGAATGCATTTCTGATTTCCATTACTACATTTGAAATATGAGCTGAATATTGACTTCAAAAGAAAGTTGTTTGTAAGTTTGAAAGTTCTATTAAATCGAATAATGTGAGGAGAGCAGTAGTGTGCAATACTAGTAAAAGGCACATTATCTGTATTTATTCTAATCATAGATCATAAATACGTGTTCCTACTATTCAAATATAATTTTTGATTAGTTAAAAGTAAATACCTTCTCAAAAATCTAATATATAAGTTAAGGAGGTAGTCCAGGATACGTAGTAGGCTGGATTCTCCTATCAAACATGAGAGCAGAATACAACGTACGGAGCTGATTCTGTTCAGTTTATATTCGGACGAGATATAGTTTACATCTATTGTTCCTAAATTATACAAAGTTCTATTAAATATATTATTTCATGGAATCCAAGTGTATTTGTCTACGCAAGAATATAACTCAGTGCACATATCGCTACTCTCGTAGTGTGTGTGCGCTTAACTTATATATATATATATATATATATATATATATATATATATATATATATATATATATATATACAAAAACAGTAAGAACGTTGCAGTTAGGCGCAATTAACTGCGAGATACTCTGTTCCCAAAGGTGCCAATTATTTACATACATATATTATAAACATTTAATAAACGATAATATTTAGTATTAGCAAACGTACGCTTGCTTCGATAATATGGAGCCTGTTGAAACGTAGTTGTCGTACATTCTCTGACATGAGGAATGAGTTCTGCAGACCTATCGTCCGATTTGCCCTCCAACCGAAATTTTAAAATTAATTTGCGCTCTTCAACACAGATCTCTTTTCCGTTGATCTACATGATGCAACGCTTGTCGAGAATTGAAAAAATGTGCTTGCAAATTTCCGAGAAAATAATTAACAAAAAGACAATGCTGAAAAAGTTAACGCGAATTCCCTCATTGTACGCAGAATTCTACGTCATACATACATATGTATGTACGCAGACTTTTGGAAGGTCCTATTTTGATAAGGTTTTTATTTCTTTTAAATAGTTATATTATGCTTTAGTTTTTTGTTTTCATAAATGAAGTCATATTAAATATTAAGTTTAATAACTAAGGAAACTAATAAAAAAAAAAAAATTGAGTATCTTGTTTATAACGAGCGCTATTAATGGTCAAACTTAAAAAACAAATATTTTTTGGGTGTATGCAGAGTTATGTGAGCAAGTGTACATGGCAAGCAACAAACGTTTTTCCTATACATACATACATACATACAGATTTACACATGTACACACAATACGGGTATACACACGACTTTCTATGTATGCATACAAAAGTTTGTATGCTAAAATTTCTATGAATTGTGACTGAATTGTGAATTTTTTTATCGTTACTTTAGTTACATACATACATATGTATGTATGTCAAAGGCGCTCTAGCAGAGCCTTATTTGGTTTTAGTTAACAGCGCCCAAAACATGGCAGTGGCGCTGTTGGTAAGTGCTATGCAAGCTGCACCTGGGTGCGTGGGTTCGAGTCCCGCATAAAACTTTATTTCCAAAAATTATTATTTTTAATTATTTTTATAATTGGGTATTTTATATTATAATATTTATTATAAAATGCTTGTTGCCAACACCAATTGATAATAAGATATTTATAAACATACACATATGAATTGTGCATTTAAGCACTAGAAATTGCTTTTCCGATTTGCCACGCTGCGTGGCAAGCAATTTTTCTATGCATGCATATATGTACATATGTATTGTTTTGTGTCGTCACAAGCTGCTGATCAGCTGATCAGCTCATCAGCTGTGAATTTATTTAGTTTTAGCTAACGATTACATATTAGTTTAAAATGACCTGGGTTCGAATTCCGCTGGAAACTTTTTGTTTATTAATCGAAAACTTATAAATTTTATTTTACAAATTCATTTATATTTTTATATATATGTTAAGATATATCTGCCATAGCTTATTGGTCTTGGGTTGTCAACCCGAGTATACATGCCAAATTTCAAATCTCTAGTGTTAATAGTGTTCAAAATATAGCACAATTTGAAAAATTACTATATATTCCGATTTGCCACGCCCCCAATAGCGCGTAGACATATAACTTTTTGATAGATCTTCATAGAATCATAACATTAACTCACATGCCAAATTTCAGCGTTCTACCTTTAACGGTGTAGAAGATACGTTTTTTCCGATTTACCACGCCCCCAATGGGCGTAGATATATCCGCCATAGCTTTTTGAACTTGGGTTGTCACCGCGAGTATACATTCCAAATTGCAGCTCTCTATCTCATCATATAGTATGAATACTGGCCTATGGGCGCAAGAGTTTTCCGATTTGCCACGCCCCTAGTGGGCGGATCGGGAACATTTTTACACTTTATAATTCGGGAGCATATATGAGTATATGTTCCAAATTTCAAGTCTCTAGCTCTAATAGCGGACAGACGGACAGACGGACATGGCTATATCAACTCTTCTCGTCACCCTGATCAAGAATATATGTACTCTATGGGGTCTGCCACGCCTCCTTCTGCCTGTTACAT
This sequence comes from Drosophila buzzatii, assembly GCA_035045845.1. Lineage (NCBI taxonomy): Eukaryota > Metazoa > Arthropoda > Insecta > Diptera > Drosophilidae > Drosophila > Drosophila buzzatii. The sequence continues at coordinate 1,230,249 of JAWNOS010000317.1, forward strand.
ACATTTAACAAAACCATTATACCCTGATTTCCCATTTTCATTTCTAGATAGACGATCTTCACGAAATTTGTTGAGTAGATTAATCTAAATGTAACTATGATCGAAATGGCAAGTCTCTAGTATTTGAAATACGTTTTTCACGTTCAAATTGGGGGCGAAAGAGGCGTGGCATCCAAGATCTATATCTATCTAAATATACAAATTTGAAGTCTTTAGCTAAATTGGTGTAGAAGTTATGCCCAAAAAACGGAAACGAATTTTCGATTTATTATCGATAATTTGGAAATGGGATGAGTTATCGAAAATACAAAATAAACTCGTACTGTGTAACATACGAGTGTGCATGTGAAATTTCAGCTCTCTAGCTTTTGTAGTTTCGGAAATCTCGACGTTCATACGGACATTTAGCTACTCTTAATCTACTCTGAAAATTTCATGAAGATCGTCCATCCAGAAATGGAGTTATAAGCGTCCAAAGTTCAGCCCAACCCACCCCCAAGCCACGGCTGCAACTGCGCGGTTAGCAGAGCGCGCACTCATGCGATCGTAAAGAAAATGAGTATTAGTTTTTTTTTTTTTGCTGGGTTCAAGGTATTTTGTAGTCGAGCCGTCTCGACTAGAGCCTTCTTACTTGTTATATCTGAAATTGTGTTTTTGTCAGATAGAATTAAAGCGGGCCGATATTTACTATGTTTATACAAAATAAAATAAATCCCTTTTCTCTCTTTTAACTCAAAATTGGAATTCAACAGAATATTTGAACTACTTTCAACGTAAATTTTATTTAAACTTGGTATTAGTGGGCCTCTCCAAGACGGCTATGTACACACTTCATAAACTGACAAACGCTGCACAGAACCCGTATACTCTGTTCACTTGGTGATCGAGCATAAAAAGATCTTATAAATATAGAACAACAAAACAAGTTTCGTTCATTTCTAAAATACTTTTGAAATTCACATATTAATGCAATATATTTTAAGGCAACCTATAGACCAACAGTTCTATAAATATGCTCTCTCTCTCTCTCTCTCTCTCTGTCTTTGTATTACTCTACTATATTTTATAGTTGCATTTAGTAAATATTATATAGATATATATAGGTTGCTCTTCTGAAGGTGAACTCTGTGGATTTGGCTGCGATTGCATAAGTGGAGCAGCGAGAGGTATTGATCTCTGCATAGCTCCAGCTCTGCGGTGGCATAAATGCACGTAAAACGCTGGCAAAACGCGCACAAATAATTAACTATGGCAAATGCTGAGAAATTCCAAGTAAAATGCAACACGCAGCAGAACATCGCAAAAAGTTGTTTCCAGCTGAGAAGTCGTAGTGGCAGGGGCATGGGGAAAGGCAGGGAGGCTGGCTTTCAGGACAGACTAGATGACGTTCTGTTAGAAATACAGCCGGACTGGAGCCAGCTGCAAGCTGCTCTTAGTCTGCGACAGCATGGGTGTAGTTAAGGCAGATAGAATCAAACAGGGTGTTTATATTGTAATATCGTAAATATCTGCTGTATCGTAAATTCTCCCTTGTATCATATACAGCAGAAACTTAACAAGAGTAGATTAACAAATTATTCATTCCCTGTTCAGCCAAGTCCGAATCTGTCTCGCAGGTGGTAAATAAAAAGTCCGTAACTGTCAAAGATTAATCATTTGAACAATTGTTGATTTGCCTTAAGTGTTGATAAGAAAAGACTGATAAGAACTCTAGAGTGAAATCTTTTAATGGGCAATTCTCGCAATTAAAGTGTCAGCCTGTGCAGCACTGGTTAGCAGATCCCTTGAACTACGCACATGCTAAGGCCTTCAGGCAATACCAATTAGTAAGCGCTGCACAATGCACTTTCATACAATTGTGAGAACCTTGTGGCCAGCGTGTGAGCATGATGAGACGTCAGATGGAGCAACAGAGCAGAAGAAGTAGCTGGAGCTGGAGCTGGAGCTGGAGCTGGAGCAACAAAGCAGAAGAAGTAGCCGGAGCTAGAGCTAGAAGCTGAAGCTGAGCTGGAGTTGGAATTGGAACTGATGCACCCGCTGCGGGGTCGAGCCATATAGAGAATGGAAGCTTGACTGACTGGCTGGCTGGCTGGCTGGCTGGCTGGCTGGCTGCCTGGCATGCAGCGAGCGTTCTATTTTGACAGTCATTATGATTAATTTAAATCATTAGGTAGCCTAGGCAGGTAGAGCGCTATGTCCAGTTGCAGTTGCTGTAGCTGAGTCCAGATTTTAATTAAATGCAGGCGGGCGAATGCAGTGCGGCAGCATTCGTGGACTATTCCTATTCCGCGGAAGAGACAGGCTGGCGACAACGAGCAAGGCTGCTGGGTGTCTGGAAAAGGCAATGTTTGCCATTTGCAGTCGGGAACGAGCCAGGAATGCGTTGACGTTGTTGCTGCTGCTGCTGCTGGCTTCGTCTCGATTATCAACTGGGAGCAATAACTGGCCACTGTATCGATGGATGGATTGTTTGGCAGCTCGACTGTATCTGTTAGTCACTGCACGTGGCCAGCGCGCTGGTGCAGCGTTTTCTTGCGAACGGCTATTTAAGGACATTGCGCAAATACTCGGGACTTGGGACAAGCTGTAGCGGTAGCAGCCGACGCTGCCACCGCCACCGCCACCGCCACCGCCACCGCCGCCATCGCCATTGCATTGCCACGCAAATCCTCAAGAGCATTTACTGACCATATTGGCCCTCGCCAGCTGAAATTCCTGACATAGTTCAAGTGTATCGCTTTTTGTGAGCCTAGGGGGAGATGCGACATCGGTGTTTGCTCAAAATAACAAATTAACTTAATCAGCGCTGATAAGCAACCAGCGCTGATGACTGAAATGGTGGCCATTTTGTCGCGATCAACGTACGCCCGATAATTAAAAACTCAATCACGCAGTCGACACACAAATTAAGGCCAAAATAAAAAATAAACAACGAGAACAATAAATACGCAGCCCAAACACCCCAGTGGGCGGAGCTAGCAGTTCCACTGCGATCTATGCGTCGGCGCAGCCAATCAAAAGCACGCAAATGGCAGACGTTTGCGCAAATGAGCGCTGTAAATTATTAATACGAAGCGTGATGAGAGCAGCTCATAGCGAACACAAGCGCACACAGCCGGACACAGAGACGGAGACTGAGTTAGAGTGTTGTACATAGGCCTAAGCTGCTTTAAATTAATTAAGCCATAAAGCTACGCAACAGCAAATGCACCAGCTCTTCAATACTAAGTTCGCTCTTTGGCATGAGTTGAAGAGCGCCCGCACACAGTCTTTCTCTCTCTCTCTCTCTCTCTCTCTTTCTCTCTCTTATGTACAAGCTCTCTTTCTCTCTCTCTCTCTCTCTCTCTCTCTCTGTCGTTCTCTATCTCACTCTGGTACTCTTTATGCGCAACCGGTTGTGTGGGCATGCACGCTCCAAGTTTGGTGCAGACATTGAACGGCGCTGCGCCGTCGCTTGCCATACGCGTGCTTTGTTATTAGGTATTTGCACGCCATCTGAAGCACAACGAAGGCAGCAATCGATCGCAAAGTTAGCTCGAGACCAAATATATAACACAACAGATATACAAAAGTAGCAGCTACACCAGCAACAATAACAACAACAACAACACTTACGCGCAGTTCGTAGTTCGCATTTGGCAGTACCACATTAAAACAACAAATAAAGCAAAAAGACCAAAACAAGTGCCGCACAGCTCTCCATCTAGCGCAGTTGACAAATAAGTCTGAGAAAAAAAAAATAAAAACAACAGCAGCAGCAGCAGCAGCAGCAGCAGCAGCAGCAACATCAACAATAACAACAACAATAACAAGAGAAACTTCAACGAAAAAACAGTTAGAAATTTAAATGTGCATTTGCAAACGCACCTCAGCAACATTTTGAAACGTATTCAAATAAGCGCGCCCAAACACAGCCGAGTCGTATGCAACACTGTGACTGTTAAATATCTGTTAACCCCTGCTGTTAGTTAGCAGCAGCAGTTGTCAGTTTTCCTTGTGTGCTTGCGCGGTGTGTGTGTGCGCGCTGTCCACCGTAAGTTTCGTGGATTAATTGTTGATAATCAAAACACAAATATTGTTACTTACTGCCAATAATAACGCGCTGTAGTGCTATCAGCTATCGGCATACGGAAAACAGCAAACGGCGCCCGTGCTAAACACTGCAGTGTCAGCAACGGCCAGTAGTGCAAACAGCTGACAGCGACGGCAACAGCGGCGGCGACGGTAACGTCCCAACAACAGCTAAAGCAGCAGCGGCTCCCTGGTTTGTGTGTGCGTGCGTGCGTGTGCGTTTGTGCCTGTGTGCGTGTGTTTTTGTGTTTATTTTTGGAATTAAAAAGCTAGCAGCCGATATTTATGTGGCAAAACTAAAGCTAAAGCGAAAACCCAAAATCGAATCAGAAAAGTGTGCCGCAGCGGCAATAATAGACGCGCGTGGTGCCTGAATTTACTGTACGGCTCCACGGTGGAGAACTTTTACCTCAGAATGGATCCCACGCGCGGCGACTCGCGCTACAACCTAAACTACTCGATGAGTAGCATAGGTCTCAGCCTGGCCGATCAGGCTGACATGTATGGCAATCCCGCCGTCGCAGCCCTTGGCGCTCGCCCACCCAGCGGCGGCTTGCTGCAGAGCATGGGCGGCAGCAGTGGCGCTGGCCTGGTAATGCAGCAGCGCAATCCAACAGCGGCGCAGCAGCAACAGCAGCAACAACAACAATGTCAAACCCTGGGCAACAGCCAAACGCACAGTCCACAGCACCAGCAGCAGCAGCAGCAACAACAACAACAACAGCAACAGCAACAGCAGCAGCAACAGCAGCAACAATCACGTGGTCTAAAGCGCAGCGGCAGCGACTGCTACGAAGACCACCGTGCGAGTGGCGGCGCCATGACGCTGCAAGGGCTGGAGAGCTGCGCTGCCGGCAGCATAGCCAGCGGCGGCATCGACGTTGACGGGGTGGATAGCTACAACTCGCTGCCCAATAAGAAATCACCGCCCGCCAATGGCAAGAAGACAAAAGGACGCGTCAAAATCAAAATGGAGTATATCGACAACAAGCTGCGTCGCTACACGACCTTCTCCAAGCGGAAAACTGGCATAATGAAGAAGGTAAGATGAAACACAATAGTTATCTTATTATAGTGTTTCTGATTGGATATCGCATGAACAAATAGATTTCTTTGTAGATTGAGAATGTTTTGCTTATGTTTTGCAATGGGAGATTTAACACAAAAATTAAAGCTTTTTATAAATGCTATGTACACTTTAGCTCCTACTGTATATTCCACTCAGTTAAACTGCTAAACTAAATAGATCCAAGGACTAGAGTATATATTTATTTTTGAATACTTTTGGTTTGATTACCTTGATTATATTAAAAGAAGATTAAGGTAAATTGAAAAATATAAATAATTAAAGTTGAGCTATTGTATCAGCTTGTTTCGAATAATTTATTTATTTAAATACTGTAACTCGTTTATAGCAGTGTTCTGTCACGTTGTTAAGAAACAAGTTTTAAACAAATTTATATATTTTTTGTATGTACTACTTATGTTTCGATCTGTCACTTAAAACCTAGCCTTAAATCCTTTAATGGTTTCGAATACTTAGATTAAACATTTCTAATTTTAGTTTATCTAACGATTTTTCATTGATAGCTACATCAGTCGGTCAATTTAAGAGAAGAATTGAGTAAACTAATGTCGTTAAATTTAATTCCAGTTGTGAAAACTCATGCTGATATTTAATGTTTTATCCATTTGTATCGTATCCTGGGAAATGCTTAGCTTTATCAATCTTTAAAATGGACCTTTAACCTGTTGGGTGTTATTGGTTCGAGATTAGGCATTCTGTTTAACGGGGAATTAAGAACTTGTCTCTTTCAATTGTTTAAAACAATTCCTCTTATTATTATTCTTCTTAGCGAGCAAATGCCTCCTCCATGCGTGGCACGTTTTAGCGCATGTGCAATTAATAAATGCTACCGAATCCTCAATCCTCTGTGCAGTCCAGTCAAGTCCCTGCGCCTCTGCATTGTTCTCCGTTGCATTGCTGCTTTATCGCTCTGTTACCATCGTGCTCCCAAAGCTTCCACCAACGAGCCCCGCTCAGTCCCTCCGCTGACGACCAACTGTTGCCCGTTCCTTTTGGCAGCGACGGCGCTGTGTAAGCGCGGTAGCCACGATTCCAATTCCGATTCCGAATTTCCCTTTGTTTTCGGTTTCATAAAATGTTAATTTGCCGGACGCGCAATTGCATTCAAAGGGAGGAACCCAATACCACAATATCTATACATATATTTACGTACATATAATATATATATATGTATATGTTGATCTCAATTTCCGTCCTGCATTCAGTCCAGTTGCGTGTCGCTTGGCCTCATTGTCATGCGAAGATGCAACTGCTACTGGCTGTGCCTTCTACTTCTAGTGCCTGCTTTCTAGTCTCTAACTTGCCCAAGTTCTTTTTTATTGTTTTTTGCTTTCAAATGACCAATTTTCACACGCAAACTTACATAATGCGCCGCTTAGCTCGCATATGAAATGCTTAACATTTTTAAATAGACTCCTTGGCCTCAAAGTTGGTGTTGATCGACACACAACAACACCGAAAAAGACTTGAAAAAATGAAAAAATCGCCAGAGTTAAATCACGATCTCAGCACGATCTTAACTACAACCACAGCCAGCCAAATCTTAAGAAATATTTTCGTTTCAAGCGAGACACAATGTAAAAACGAAAATCTTTATGTTTGTCTTCGGCTCGGCTATACCCTTACCGAACTGGCTATGGAGGTGTAGAAAGAAATGGAGAAGCTAATGACCTATGTCCAGTTATAGGAATCTCTCCATAAACTTCAAAATGTTTAGTATGTATTTTTTGTTATTATTTGTATTATTTGTATACCCTGAACCCGTTGAAAATGAGAAATCAGTTTAAACGTTATTTTCAGTATGTCACAGGCAGAAGGAGGCGTAGCCGTCACCATAAAGTATATGTATATGTACATTCTATAGCCATGTCCGTCTGTCCGTATGCTTAAACGCGTCTATTTCTTAAGATATAAGAGCTAGAGACTTCATAATTTTTTGTTGTTAGGTTCGTATATTGTATGCGCAGTACGAGTTCGTTTCAGAAATTCGATAAATCTACAATTATCGATAAAACATGTATCGAGAATTAGTTATATAATTATATCTTGTTCATCTTTAGAGTTAGAGTCTCCAAGCCTTCTGCATATATGTATAGAGATACTACTTTAATACAATTTCAGTTTTTGTCAGATTTTGGATTCCAGTCACCAATTCACCCCCTCATTCCTCAAATGTACAAATTTTTGTAGTTTTATTGATCTAACAAAGTTCACTTTCTTTAAGGCAAACGAAAGTATGGTTTTGCTATGTTACTTGATCCAATAACACCTATTTTGGGATCGCATTGGGGTATGAAAACATAGCTAATGCCTTAAGGCTGCGATTAAATATCATTTTTAAAATTATATTTATTTTCTTTCGAGCATATTGCTCACATATTTGACCCTAGAGATATAGGCTTCTGGTTGATTTTTACTGGCGACGGACTTCTCATGCTGCTGTGGTTTTTGTTGGCTGACTTTGGGGCCTACTTATGACAGGCGTGCGCCTCTTGACAGGGACAAAACTTTTGTTATATATTTGTAGTGACTTTGATGTGGCCCTCATCGATGTCCACGCCGCGGACAGTTGACATGCAGACAATGGAACTTGGCGCTACATAAATACACACACACACGTAAACGCACACACACTTACATTCACATTCGGACACACATACACACATCCTGGCAACAAATTGCGGTTATTGAACCTGATCAATTCAGCTGGCTGCCAGAGGTTGACGCCACTATTGCGAAAGCAACCTGTGGCCAATACCAATTTTAGACATTTAGCAAAAGCTAGTAACAGAAAGAAGACGAGAGATAAAAACTGAACCGAGCTCTGGGCGTGGGCGTGCCAAGTGGCCGAAAAAGGCCAAAAGTGAAAAGTGAGCTAATGCCAACGCATGATCTCATTTGTAGACCTGGTCTAATTGCGTAGGCTGAGCATTGTCTCTGCAAAGAGAGTTTGCAGAAGATGCAGGGGCTTAGTAAATACGCTCGTGTATGTGTGTGTGTGTGTGTGTGACACACGTGTGGGGCTGCCTGTTCTTCGGTTTGTCTGACTGTCTGGCTGCTCGTCTGCTCGTCTGTTCGCCTGTTTGCCTGTTTGCCTGTTTGCCTGCCTGGCTGCCCTGTCGTTTGCCATGTAAAACGTTTGCAACAATGGGACACCGACAGAGGCAAGCGCAAAATGCCGCCAAAAGGTGTTAAATTGAAATCACGAGGCGCGCTTGCCTGCAAGCTTCGAGCCTAAGGCCAAGCTGGGGGCCAAGCTTTGGCTTGGGAATTGTTTAATGCGCGGAAGCATATTGAGATCCCTGGCAGCAGCAGCAACGGCAACAGCCATAGCCTCAGTCTCCGTCTCATCGTCAGCCTCAGCAGCAGCAACAGCCAAAGCAGCGGCAGATTGTGCACAGATAAGCGAAGCAGGCACAGGGCCGACAGTTTGGCTGCGTCGGCTCGCCTTTTGGGCACATGCAACTGCAAAGCAACACCAGCAGCAGCAACAGCTGCAGCAGCAACAATCGCCTTCTAACAAATGAATCTGCCTCTCGCTGCGGTCTCTGGGGCTTGTCCTGTCAGCAAGCGGCACGCACCGTCCCTGTCCCGGCCTACCTTAACTACATCATGTCCTTTTGTCTTTGTGTTCGAAATTCAAATTGACATGAATTGTTGGTCCGTTGACTGCTGCCGAACCCAACCACAACCCCAGCACCAGTCCCTGTCTCGGTCCCTGTCTCTGTCTCTGTCTCTGTCTCTGTCCCTGTTTTTGTGCCCTACTCTATCCTCATCTACCTCCATCGCGGACACCTACTCAACGGCCCGGACCGTGTCAATTGTTTGCATTTACACATGTTACACATAAAATTGGCAGCCCCTGGCAGAGAGTGGCCAGCAACGAAACGTCAACAACAACAAGGTGCACAACAATTTCATTAATATTAATAAATACTATGCTCGCGCGTTTCAGGTGCGACTCTCGCGCGATTTGCTCTCTGGCAAGTTATTTATACGTTAAGCCGTTGGCTCTGCTGGGAACTCTGCACGGCAATGCACCGAGCATCAGCTTTATCGCCTTGAAGTAATTACGAGCTGTTGATAGCTAGCTTAAGCTACCGTCTATAGGCCCGGAGCTTTGTATCTTTCGAAAATCTGCATTAGAGATGAGTGCGTGACTTAGCTCACGTAGTGTGGAAGTGAAGATAAGAAAACGATCCGCTTAGACTGTACTTTCTTCATAGTCTGAACAAATTGAAAATGCGAACTCAGGGCATAATGGATCGAAGCGTATGTAACATGCGAAAAGGACTTTATAACTTATAAAGCAAGGACCCCACACAGACTGATTTGCTCTTCACATGTGGACACATACATTCATGCATGTGCATTCATGTCTTGGGTTGTGCTTCATTTGTCAAGTGATTCTTGAGTTCAGATTAGCTACTAGTGGAACGGCGTGATTGGTATGGGCGATGCGTCTAGATTATCATGGCTATGTCGGAATTGATTTATTCTAGCATAGCCTGAACCCATTGAAAATGCGCAATCAGGGCATCGTGTCGATCTAAAAATGAATGTAACAGGCAGAAGGAGGAGAGTGGAGCTAGACATATCCGTCTGTGCGATGGTAGAGATTTCGTATACTACAAAAGATATGGTTTTGAAAATTTACACGTAATCGAGGTTATCTTAGAGTGAGAGAGGTAATAACAAGATGCTAATAGTAATTTGGTTCCTTAGTTTTCATTTCTAGGTTTCATAATTTATAAATTTCATAATAGCATCTTGTTATTACCTCTCTCACTCTCAGATTCGAGGTTTGCTGAATTATTAGTCTGAAATCGTGAGTCTTGGCCTGTCTCTAAAATTCAAGTGTTATTTGCGAAGCTTTAGGAGAAATATGCAGATGTCACGCGCCCATCGCCAACTATTTGATAGCTAAGACCGCATTTCGGTTATCGCTCCAACATAATCGCATAGTTTAACAGAAAATTTATGGACCGCCTTCAGCTAGGAGGCAGCGAGTACGTGTGGCAATCTAATCAGCTCTACTCACATTTCCCTTGCTACTCTCTTTACAGGCCTACGAGCTGTCAACGCTGACTGGGACCCAGGTGATGCTGCTGGTGGCCAGTGAGACAGGTCACGTGTACACATTTGCAACGCGCAAGCTGCAGCCGATGATAACATCGGAGGCGGGCAAGCAGCTGATACAGACGTGCCTGAATTCGCCGGATCCGCCGAGCGTAGGCGGCGGCGATCAGCGAATGTCCGCGACAGGCTTTGAGGAGACGGAGCTTAGCTACAACATCGCCGACGAGGACACCAAAGTAAGACAATTGATTTACGGTCATCACGGGCACGCTCATCTCGCACACCCCCAGGCGCCGCCCTCGCATTACAGCCTCGAGCAGAGTCTCATGCAGTCCGGCTACACCGGCGGCCAGGCTTCGCCCCTGTCGCACGCCCAGGCCTACGGCGGACATGCGCACCATGCACATGTGCCGCACGTGCCACCGCCGCACTCCACGCACTCGCACATGTCGCATACGCATGCGCAACGCTAGGGACTCTGACCTCCCCTCATTCTTTACATACATACATACATATATAAATATAGTTAGGTATAGGTAGTTGAGTGTGTGAAGCAGATCCAAAGTGCAGCATTAGGCCATGAATCGTCACGGCTAAGGGAATCTGATTGTGATGATGGCCAGTTGACGATCTCGCCGTTTATTTTGTTGTCTATTGCAGTGTGCGTGGCAGCTCACTTAACGCACATCTTTTGTTAATACTAGTCAAACTCTTACTTAAAGGCGACTGTGCCATAACAAAGCTACAGCTCTCATATATATGTGCATGCATACATACATATGTGCCAATAGCAATACCAATAGCCATAACTCTGTAGCATCAGCTGCAGCAATCATATCGAATCGTACCCAGTGCCATCATTCCGTAGCTTTTCTACCAGACAAATCTCGTACAGACACACCGAATGAAGAACATATAGCCGAGACTGCTTTAGTTATTCCTTAAGAATAAGTGCAATAAAATGAACTAGAAGAGAACTAGACGAACTAAATGAACTGAAATGAACAGAGAAACTCTATAATCACTTGCTACGCAGAGTCTAAATAAAAAGTAAACCACATTGTTACTGATGATCTGAACTGTGTTTTTCCTTAAGCTCCTTTAGAAATGTGCAGGGCGGCCTCTAGTGCGATGAGCGAGCTCTAACCGAACTTACAAAGTTAAACAAATCATTTATTATATAATATTGTAGTTGCAAACTCTTATTATTTTTTTGTTATGAGTGAAAGCTCATCGTCTTCTTAGTATAAACTTAGCGCTATTTATAATTTATTTAGTTTATTTGATTTTCTCTTTATTGGCCCATATATACATATATATATATATATATATATATATATATTACTCATTTCAATTCGATTTGCTAGCTTGGCTCTGCCTATAATACATGTGACAGCTACTGACTTTATCCAGTTGCATAATGATAATTTAGGCAAACGTTAGTTGAACTTGAGTTTATGCGTGGCAATTCATTATATATTACTATCGTTTTATGAAATCAAGCAAAATTCTTAATTTTACTTTAGACCAGACGTGTGTCACAAAGTAATTGTAATTTGAAATATGAATCAATTAAATTATTCCCTAAAGACACTATGAAAAGAATCATCAAATGGTTATTTTTAATATTCATATAGTTTCAAATATCATAAACTGTCTTATAATATATTTTCATTTGCTTTTCATAGTACATTTCGGGCTCGTTTAAACGAAAGTAATATATCAAGAAAATCTGCGACACATAAACAAGCTCGTTAAACTTTCATTCAAAATTTAGAACGAAATTCAAATCCTTCTCGCGAATCGAATAAAATTACCTTACCCTTTGAGCTGCCTGCTTCTCTGTCTACTAATAATTATTGTATATTTAAAAATAAAATAATAAAAAAACCAAATTACAAAGCAGCTCAAACTATTTCATTCGTATGTGGCATGACAATAGATAATAGTTATTAAAATCAAATTACGTAATATGCGAGCAATATAATATAATATATTAATAAAAAGATGTTTGGATCATTAAATGCCAAATAGTTGAATGCAGATTACACTTCTGTCAAACAGAAACAACAAAAATCTAAACTGCAAATTCTATAATAAATATTATTAGTTCAATTACGTTTAGATGCTTGAGAAATTAGCTAAAAATAAGAAAAGTTCTTTAAAAAACACAAACGTTTTAGGATAAGTAAAATATATATTATGTTAAAATAAAATATAGTAACTATACGAATACATACGTATATACACATACATATATAAAATATTATTTAGCTCAATATTATAAAATAATAATAAAAAAGCACAAAGAATATTTTACCACGGCGCAACTAATGTCGCAGCTTATCCTGAAAGAGATGAAAACGTTAGAAAGAAGTTTTTCCAACGAGTTTTCCAGTTGACAATTTTCAATTATGACTTTTCAAGATCAAGGTGAAGATCTTTACATAACCAGCTAGCTCTTGTTAACCTACACGAAAAAATTACTTTAAAAAAATATCTTTGAAAAAAGAGAAAAAACATTATTCAGGTGGTGTGTGGGTAGGACCCAGCTGAATGAATTTGTATCTGTAGCTGCTTGACTTTTACGTGTATCTGTATCTGTATTTGCATACGTTCGTATTAGATGTGTCGGCTGAATTTCATTGCGCTGTTAAAGCTTCCGCTTGTGCTATTAAAAGTGCCTGAGGCTCTCCGACCCGACTCGACTCGAGTTGAGGGAATCGCCAAGAGACCCGCTGTTAGCTGGATGTAGGTTGTGCGTGCCGCTTGTGACGTCATGAGAGACTAGCAACGAGTTCATAAATCGATCAACAGCAATTGGCTCGTCCAAGAGCCCAGTCCCAGTCATGCATCAGCAGCTGCCCTCTCATCACCCCTTGCGACTTGGCATGCAAATCGCGCGCGCGCGCGCTTTTTCAATGCCAGCCCAGCTGGCAGTCGCGTAGTCGCGTAGGCTTCATCGCATCTCTTGGCTGGCCCGATGACGTGTGCCGCCGAGCCACTCTTTTCGGCTGCTCCAAGCAGCCAACCAACAGCTGTCGCTTCACTCGCTTCATTCAGCTCCAACTGGAGACGATGAATGAAAGCTGAGCACAGCGCGAGCAGCAGCTACCACGCAAATGTTGTGGGTGTGACACCAACGCCGCTCCGGGTCACAACAAAGCACAAAACAAAGAAGTAGGTGTGCTGCTCCAGCTCTGTGATTGACTATGAGTTACTCTGTAATTGACACGAGGCGCTTGTCTTACGTGCAATCCAGAGCAATGCATCTTGTTAATACTATTTCGCAAAGTCATTAATTCATTATTTTAATACTTCACTCAACTTTCTTTGAAGTTGCTTCTCATTGCTGGCTTATGGGAACACGAATTTCTTATAAAGCCAGATATGTTGCTGCTCTCGAATGAGCTGTTCTCTTGATTGTTTTAGTATTTCAACACTTATTCTGACTACATCAGCTTCAAGCTTGTAAATGGCTTGGTCTATCTCAGCCTATAGGGTATTTGTTGGGCATGTCATCACTATTTATTATATTATTAGAGCTCCTATTGCTGCTGCTGCAGCTGACTGATAAACTTCAGAGCTTGTTATTGCCCGCGGCTGCTGTAGGTCGTTCTCTGTCACCGCCGCCAACTCTGAGTCCAGCCAAGGTTAATTGTTCGTTTGCAGTGGGTTGCTCTTGCTGTTTGTTGTTGTTGCTAATGTTGCTTGTTGTTGCTGCTGTTGTTGTTAAGCAACTTTAGGCCACTTTGTACAATACTTATATAAAGCAAAGCAATATGCGTCGATTTTGACCGCGCGGGTGTTTACCTTCTTTGGTCGCTCACCTGCGCATCTTGAACGCCAACGCCCCAGCGAAACATATATTAGTATATAAGTATGTAAGAGATAAATAAATGTAATGAAAAAGCAAAATGTAAGTTTATTGGCATCAGCTCCGCTTTTATTATCATATATTGCAATACCGATTGTGAAGATGACATAAATCGTAAAGAATACATATATTTAATCATTGTCCAGCAATATCTTCGTGATCCAGCCATATCTTCGAGTCCGCGTCCGTGTCCGTCTCAGAATGAATATCAGCTACTCGGAGGATTCAGAGTATCCTATAAATGAAATTTCAAATTTGTTTTTGCTCCAAGTTTAAGAATTCGAATATCTAATCTCTTTTTATACCCTGAACCCTGAAATTTCAAATTTGTTTTTGCTCCAAGTTTAAGAATTCGAATATCTAATCTCTTTTTATACCCTGAACCCATTGAAAATGGGAATTCAGGGTATAATGGTTTTGTGAAAACGTATGTAACAGGCAGAAGGAGACGTCGCAGACCCCAGTATATATATTCTTGATCAGCATAAAAAAATAAGTTGATTGAGCCCTGTCCGTCCGTCCGTCCGTCCGTATGAGCGTCGGGATTTCGGAAACTACAAGACCTAGAGAGCTGAAATTTCACATGAACACATGAATATGTTAGTTACGCAGTACGAGTTTATTTTGTTTTTTTTTTTCGATAACTCATCCCATTTCCAAATTATCGATAAAAAATCGAAAATTCGTTTGAATTTTTTACGTTTTTTTCTACACCGTTTTAGCTAAAGACTTAAAATTTGTATGTTTAGATAGATATTATGAATACGCAGATTATGTAATTTTCAGCTTTTGGATGCTTTTGGCACATAGATACATTTAGATATTCTTAATATACTCTAAAAATTTCATTAAGATCATCCATCTAGAAATGGAGTTATAGGCATGCAAAACATACTGCGTGGTTAGCAGAGCTCGCGCTCATGCGATCGTAAAGAAGAAGAGTATCACTTTTTTTGCAGGGTTCAGGGGATCTCGTAGTCGAGCCGTCTCGACTAGAGCCTTCTTACTTGTTATACCCTGAGCCCATTGAAAATGGGAAATCAGGGTATAATGGTTTTGTTAAAAGTATGTAACAGGCAGAAGGAGGCGTGGCAGACCCCATAAAGTATATATATTCTTGATCAGGGTGACGAAAAAAGTTGATATAGCCATGTCCGTCTGACCGTCCGTCCGTCTGTTTGAACGCGTCGATTTCCGAAGATACAAAAGCTAGAGAGTTCATTCTTTTTGTGTTAGGTCCGTATATTGCACGCGCAGTACGAGTTTGTTTCAGAAATTCGATAACTTTTATATTTGTAAAGTTATCGGAAAACGAATTTATCGGGAACCAGTTATAAAATTCTAGCTAATTTATCTTTAGAGTTAGAGTCTCCACGTCTTCTGCATATACTATATACTACTATACATAGATACTAATTTAATACAATTTCGGTTTTTGCTAAATTTTGGATTCCGGTCTCCACTTCGCCCCACCACCCTCAAATGTGAAAAAAATGCATTTCAAATACTAGAGACGTGCAGTTTGGTTTTGGCATATAGATATAAATATCATAATCATAATCTGAAGATATCAAAACGATTGTCCATCTAGAAACACAATTAATAATCATCAAAGTTTTCTCATCAAAACCCATGCGACGCATCAGCAAAGCAGCGAGACTGCAAGACACTTGCATTGCATACACACATACATGCATACAAGCGTAGATCAGTGTCTATGTGTGCGCGTGGTTTTGCATGCGTGCAGACAGGAATCGAATAGTTCTTGGAATATTATTCGTTCGAAGAAGGGCTCAGGGGATTTCGTAGTCGAGCAGTCTCGACTACAGCTTTCTTACTTGTTCTAGCAATCTTCGTCAAAATCCATGTTCCTGAATGTAAAATTTTCTTTCGATGAATTTGTTCATAAATGTGAACAAAGTTTTTCAAATTCCTTTACAATATCTGCGCTTGACGATTGACTAATTCATAACGATAGTTCGGAAATAGATCATTTTTTGTTCGATAAGGAATTAGAACTTATTTGAGCAATGAGGACTCTTTGAACTATTTCCACTTGCGGCACTATTTCCACTGCCGAGTGAGCTGCTCCTCTAGAGCCTCCTTTAGCTCCTACTGTTTAGCTGTGGTCCACACACGTTTCGGTTACCGCTTGGCCCCGCGCGGTTGCAAGCTCCGTATAGTAAATACATATCAGTTTGAGAAATTAAAAGCATTTTGCGGTTCGGCTGACTATCTTGGCCGCGTGCCGCTCGAGCCTCTAACGACATTTCAATGATTCTCTGACCCTGTTGCTGCTGCCGTTGTTGCTTTTGGGGCCAAGCGTCACCAAGTTGGCCACGTGCGCAGCAGAAGGCAGCGCGACAGGCGAAACAGACGGCACAAAAGCATTTGCAGTGCCCGCCGATTACGTACGAGGGCAACCTCTGTCAGTGGCCGGTGGCGTTGCCATCGCGAGTCGCCACCAACATCGCAACAACGCAAAGAATCTTGCGTGGCCCCAATGTGGAGTCGGAGCGTGGTAGCAGCAGAGTCGCAGCTGGATTGTGTGTTTAAGTCGCCGCGCGTTGAGTTCTAACCGCATGCCGCCACAATGTCCTCTTAATTTCCTAGGCCGCAGCTGCGCGATGATATCGTCGCCAGCGCATCCTCGATCCCTCTCTGGCCTCCTCCCGACGGATCTCTCGCTCTTACTCCTGCGCTGTATCTGCCTGTGCGCTCGTTTTTTAATTCAACTGATTGTACTGCAGCTTCTGGAATTCGGCATTTCTTAAAGCCGCGCATTGTGCGCGTCGGCAACATCTTGAGTCTGGCAGGGAGGTACCTGAACTGCGAGTCGCCAGCTTGTAACTCCTTATGGCTGTTGCCGCCTGCCGCCTGCCGCCTGCTGCCAGCTGCCTGCCGCCTTCGCAATCTGAAGATAAAAAAAAGTAAAAAAGCAAAGTTTAAGAAATGACAATTTGTGAGCTTCTTTTTCTGATGCTGTTTCTGTTGCTGCCTCTGCTGTTGTTGTTGTTGTTGTTGTTCTTGTTGCTGCATTTGTGTATTGTTTTTGCTTGCCTGACTTGTCGCCGTCCGTTTCGTTTGCCTCTTGCTTTCATTGTGATTATTTAAAGGCGAAAACCCGCCACCAGGCTGGCCAAAGGGCGGCCTTAACGAGGCGCTTCTGCCTTTCAGAACTCCTTTGGCGCATTTAGTTAAGCAATTATTGTTGGCAATGCAAACAAATAATGCGTACATTGTATGCAACTGTCTAAGCAGAGATTGTGCAAAACTCATACACACACACACACTTACACCCACACACACACACACACACACACACACACACACACACAGTCTGAGGGAGACTGAGGACTGCTCCGCTGCTTTGCCGCTCCCTTGCCTGACTTACTCCAATGTTTTTCCAAGTTAATCAAAATTCTTTGCTATCGACTATGAAATCTCAACGACCTTAGCCCGGGCGTGCCCGGCTGCTTTTGGCTAGCTCTAGCGCTAGCGCCATGTGGCAACATGCGCCTGTCTGAGTGCCACGCCCTAAAGCACTGCCACTGAAGCGTGGCAGAGGCGGCGTCGACAAGAGCTTACAAAGTTGTTGTTTTATTTCATTTGATTTCAAACTCGCTTCACTGCGCACTTTATGGCTGGGAATTAGCTTTTTCGGAATAGTTCTTACATAGATTAGATTTATTAAGATGTTTTCCTTCTCAACTTGTGAACTCCAAGTCTGTCGATCTTTCGTCATACCCAACGATTTCATCATGCTTCAGAGATTCTTAAGATAACTTTTGAAATATTCGTCAAGGAAATCGTTTGAGCAACATTAAATCTATTTTCCTCCAACAGGTTAAGTAATTACCATTATTAGGTTGGAGGTTCACATTCAACTTATTTTGAGAATAATGAAATACTCTTGCAAATTCGAAAGGTGTGAAAATATTTTGAAGAAAGTTGAGTGGTCGGGAGTTGGGAGTGCCCGGCTAGCAGATACTCGTTGAAGAAGCTCCACGTTGGCAGCGTTTGGCTATGCGTTTGGGAAATTAATTATTGAAATTGTCAGGGCCTAATAAATGTACGTAATTGCAAAGCTAATCTCGTCTTTTTCAAATAGGTTTGCTTCATCGTTCAATCAAGAATACCACGCCTCTTGCTGCCTGTAATGCGAATATACACTTACAGATTATACAGTGAAAAAAAAAAAAAAAAAAAAAAAAAACTGAACCGTCTTTGGTTTTACTTATTTAAAAAAATATTGTTCGAGTTAAGATCTAGACTATAATGATATTTATTTATTTACATATGCTTACCAATTTACAGATTCTTCATCTATTTATTGTCTATTGTATCTTCTACTACAGTTGATGTAAGCAGCTACATCAGTTCTTCAAATATTTGCGAAGATGCTCTCTTTCTCACTGCTTAAGCTTCAATAAACATTGAATAATTTAGAAAACAAAAAGTTGTTTATTTCAATACTTGTTTCGATTGTGGGCAGGAGTTGAGTCGAATTGAATTGTGTGCGCTTTATACCCTGAACCCATTGAAAATGCGAAATAGGGACATAATGGTTTAGCGTAAATGTTTGTACCTGGCAGTTGGAGAAGTGGCAGACCCTATAAAGTATATACATATATATATTCATGCCCTGATCAAGGCGACGAGCTGAGTGCGAACGCAGAGTTTACTCTCGTGTATGCAATACGCCTTAGAAGTTTGTTTTATTTTTTCGATAGCTCATCAGATTTCGATAGCTTAAAGTCGAAGTTTTAACTTTGCTGTTTATGCGTAATTTGAATACCGTTGAAGCAAGAGATGTTATAATTGTAGGTAGGTGTAATGAATTTAGATTCAAAGCAGTGAAAGTGTGATAGTCCATCTACAAGAGGAATTAAACCCGTCCAAAATATATATCCTAAAATATAGCGCTCTTATGCGTGCGTAAGTGTGCGTGTGCGCGTGCCAGCATGTGTTGTCTATGTGTGCATAATAACAGTTCATTGCAAGGTTCAGGGAATCTCCTACCCGAGCAGTCCCGATTAGAGCACTCTTACTTGTTTCTAGCGATAGAATATTGTTGGCTTAGTGCGGTACCGGGTGCTGGCCGCTGGCTGCGGGGCACGGACGACATTCGACTGGGGGACAGTGACTGCGGAACTGGCAAACTGTGGGCAGCAGCAGCTAGGCTTGTCTGTGTGGGCTGTCCGCGTGCTTCATTATATAATGAAATTGATGGAGCAAGTGAACAGCGTTGTTGCACTTAGAATTTATTACCGAAGATGTTTTGTCACCGCCACTATGCTCCTAAAATTGGCCTAAGAGTCTCAATTCTAGTTCTACGCGAGCCCGTAGCTCTTGTAAACGCGTGATGAAAAGCAAAATTCGTTTAACTATTGAGAAGTTATGTTCTATGTAGACTGCATGAACCATTGAGAGAGAGAGAGAGAGAGAGAGAGAGAGAGAGAGAGAGAGAGAGAGAGAGAGAGAGAGAGAGAGAACATATGAATAACATACTTATAGACAACTTCTCTAAATAGAATTCAAATTTTACTGAATCCCTTGAAATGGTATAGCTAGCCCACTGTATTATTACCCTTCTCGAGTATTTAGCCAAGCCCTGCACACAATTTATTGTTTTGTTTCTTTGTCATTAGGCTAGCCTTAATTCTCTGAAAAGTTGAGTAGATCCACTTGATGAAAGTGCCATATATTTTCAATTAAACATTATACTTCTGCACCCTGCCTCTCGGTCTAGACTATGCTGATGATGACTGCGAACCAGTCTAAGGCTGAGGCTGAGGCTGAGAACCCAACCTTGGTTTCGTATGTGATTGGCGCCGATTAAGCAATCCAGGCAAATATTTTGCATAATGCTGCCAGTGTGTAGACACGAGGCATTGCCTGCAATTATTTGTGAATTAACATTTATAACACTTGATCCTTGTTGTTGTTGCTTGGCTGCTGTTGCTGTTGCTGTTGCTGTTGCTGTTGATAAAAGGCAGAAAGCGTAGCGCTCGACGCTTGGCTGCACTTAAAAAGTATTTTTCGTGCCTTACTGCAGCAGCAACGAGTCAAGAAATATTTGCAGCAGCAGCAAATGCGCTGTCCAGTCGGACATTTGTCCATTTCGCTGTACGTCTGCTATGCGGATTCATTGCAACCGCAGCCACTTGTTCGCTGTTGCCACATGCTGCAGCTACAGCTACTTCAGTTGCTGTTGCTGCTGTTGCTGTTGCTGTTGCTGCTGTTGCTGTTGTTGCTGTTGCTGCTGTTGCTGTGCTAAATTTCACACCAACAATGAGCGCGCGCCACAATGAATGAAAATGAGTGACGCGTCGCATTGCGTTGCACTTTGGCAGGCCATTGAATGCTGGCTAAATCGATACCTTAATTCAAAGGCACGCCAGACCGCATTTTTGGATAATCAAGAGTGCGTCCGCTGCTCAGTAGTGGCACGCGTGAGGTTTCCTGTCGGAGGTTTCAAGTTGCAAGCAGCCAAAAAATAACAGAAACCAAAACAAACCAAATATACAAAATGCCCGAAAAGAGAACTATTGTACGGCTCACACTTATTTTGGCGCTTCCGATGGCTTATCTGATGGCTGGGCCTGGGAATTGTGGCAGGCGAGCAGACAGCTGCGAGAGACAAGAAACGTGTGCTGCCGTGTGTTATTACCGTATTGTTGCTGTTGTGAAATCGCCTTTTAAAAAGCTGTTAACATGCGTTGTCATCGCAGCCATATGTTGCACGACGCATCGCAGCCGAGTCGAAGTCAACTTCGACTCCTGGTCGCCAATCGAAAAGACAATTGCTGCCACCTGGCAGAATCGAGCTCATTTTGCGACGCTTAGATCAACGCGCGAGGCTGCAGTTTGTCGGCATGCGTTGATTTACATTGAAATCTATGCGAAAGTGCAAAGCCCACAGATTTGCGTAGCTCGCAGCGCTAGTTATAGCTTCCTCAGTTCACATGTGCCGTCCCTTATTTGGAAGCTTGTGTGCTGCGCAAAAGCCAACAACAGCTACAACTACAGCTACAGCAACAGCAACAGCAACAGCAAACTGTACAACAACAACAACAACATCAACAAGAGCCAAGCTGAGCCGTAATAGCAGCGACTGTGGAGCAGCAGCGCGGGGGCACGGGCAGAGCCGAGTGCAACGTGGTCGCCACATTGGCTGACTTATGACGAAAATAATTGCGGCTATCGCGGCTGGCAATCGCGTCATCGCCATCGCCATCGCCATAGTCAGCAGCAGCAGCAGAAGCGGCAGCAGCGCAGTTGGTAGAAGAAAGCTCGCCATCGGAGCTGTTGTCGCTGTCCCTGCATATCGCATACCCTGTAAATGGGCTGCAATGGGCAGTCAAAACTAGTTTCTCTGAGATAGTTATAGATAAGGTATTATGCAAAAAGTAAAAACAATCTGAACAACTATAGTGCAATGAATAAACTTATCAAGAAGCTTTTCCTTCGACATCTCTGCTTTTGCCATTCAAATCGAAAATTGATCAATGCATATATTTCTCTTTTTTCCGAGTCTTATCACCAACTCCTAACAACATCCACAAGCAAATAGCGAATATTCTATTGGCAATAAGGGATAGAGCCGCGAGTTCAGAAAGTGTTTCTATCGATGTTTTTTTTTTTTTTTTTTTTGCGCTCGTATCATGCATTGCATCTGCAGAGCATCTATTAGTCGTGCACAAATTGGATGCTTTGATTGAACTGGGCAGTAGGCTTTAGCTTTTGCTTTATTTCTTTTACTTCGCTCAGCCGTTTCATACGCGGCGTATGAGTAATCAATAATAATTTGATCGCCTGTTTTCTAGTCGGCCTGTGTGGTCGCCGCATTTAATTTTCATAAGTCTTCAAGACGCACAATCGATTGCCATAATAATTTCGTGTCGCCAGGGGTGTGTGTGTGTGTGTGTGTGTGGTGGTGGGGGGGAGGGGGGTGCTAAAGGGGTGAGCTAGGGTTGGGGGCGTCGTTGCCAGACACACAAGCGGATCCAACGACAATTTCACATATTGTAATTTAGTTAATTCGCATCGTTCGAGGTACGCGAATTCGACAACATAGTCTATGCATTAGCTACATGTCGTGCTTTTTATTGTTGTTGTGGTTGCTGCTGTTATTGTTGCTGTTGCTGTTGCTGTTGCTGCTGCTGTTGCTGTTGCTATTGCATTGAAGGCGACTGTGCGGCGTCTGTTATTGACTACGTTTGATATGCAAATTTCTGTTTGCCATTTGCTTCAGAAAGCAGAGACACAAACACTAACACAAACTCTCAGATACAGATACCAATAGCAGCGCCGAAACAGATACAGATACAGATACAGACCAGATTCAGATACGGCACACCACAGCTACAGTTACTGCTATATATGTAGGTGCATATCTATGTATATACAGATACATGCAAATGAGAGAATCGCTCGCTGTCGTTTGGCTTGAAGCGCCGAATGGCACCAGCGCATGGAAATTATAGTTGATTCTTGTGTGCGAGCGACTAACAGTGCTTGAAATTGCATTGATGTCGTTGAATATACTCTAAATGCGGTCACACACAGCCAAAGGATTGACTTCAGGGATCCTGCTCATCGCGCCACGTCCTGCTGCTTTGCTCAACTTGCTTGTATTGTCCTGCCAGTTTGTATTCATTGAGTTAAATGTTGGCATTCAATAAAACAATTTATTTGTATTGTCTTGAAGTTCTTTTAATTTTAAATGACGGACAAGGCGAATGAACTGAATGAATGAAAGGACTTCAAAAACCAAGCTAAAACAATCTAAACTTTATTAAACTTAAAAATCGCTAGAATACTATGCTGCTTCAGCTCAGATTCGCTTAACTATCCTCCGTTCAGAATTTCCAATTTAAGCTTCGATCGGTGACTTTAAAAATTTCTCATCCATGACACCTAAGGCGAACGTTGCAAAAAGTGTACGCTTTGATCGCGTTCTTAGCATTTCGGCGCTTCATTTGTCGCATTTCATTTGGCTATTTTGCAGCTGATTGACTGCGAACAACTGCCGCACATGGCGTATTCGCAATATTTGCAAGCATTCGCCGGACGGAGGGCTCAGCAGTCGCAGTGAAGGCGGCATCACTGAGTGCCACTTACGCGACGCCTTGACATGCCCACACGTAGCAACAACAACAACAACAATAACAACAACAACAACGACAACACTGCAGCATTGCAACAACTTTGCAACATGCCACAAAACTTTTTGGAATTTATGTTGCGCCGCTTTTTTATACGTTTGTTATTCTTTTTTATCTCGCTCTTGCTCTCTCTCTCTCTCTCTCTCTCTCTCTCTCTCTCTCTCTCTCCCATTCTCTATCTTTCTCTCTCTTCTCGCACACGTGTTTTTCATCTCTTTTTAATGGGCGGCGTGTGAGAATTTCTTTTGAAATGCAGCGAATGCAACGCGTGCTTAGAGACAGTATCGAACCTTTAATAAGCTCCTTCGGCTTCGGCCACTGGCCAGCGTTAAATTTATAATGTTGTGCACAATTACTTCACTGCCAAAGCTGCCAAACAGCAGGCCAAAAGGCGAAAAATTATCACACCATTCAAATGACGCTCACAATAGCGGGCCCAATGTTTCTCGAGTTGTCCAATTGTCCAATTGCCCAGTTGCCCAGTTGCCAGTTTGTCGGTTTGTCGCTTTGGCGGCAAAACATTTAACAAGCTCAGCCGCCCAGCAGTTGTCGGTACAGTGGCCACCAGTCCATCCAGCAAGTCTTGCGCAGATGCGGCATGCCACCAAGACGCTAGACGCTAGGCGTCCAGTCGACTAGCCGACCAGCAGCAGCCAGAAGTGGACGTAACTTCTCCAGGAGGGCCGCTGACTGGTGGTCCTTGTGTCAGCGAGCGAGCGCTGTCAACGCTAATTTGTGTGGATGCTGAATGCAGCTACCGAATGCTTTCAGCTAAAAATATAGCCATAAATGTTCAGCATTTGCACAGTGGATCAATAAAAATCTGCACGAGACGTGCGAGCCTTACAAATTACAAATTACACGCGGCATGCAGCTGGCAGCATTTGACTGCGTCGCGTATTTTCCCATGTCTCATTTAAATTTTAGTGAAAACTTTGGCGAGCAGGCCCAGGCCGCAGCTCTGGCTGGGAGCTCATGTTGTTCTTTTATTTTCTATCAGCCCAACATCGTCCCCGTCGTCATTATTGTCAGCTGTCAACCAGTTGCCAATCGTCAGTCCCAGTGTCCGTGGCTGTCTGTGACTCCGACTATCTTTTTTTGTGTTAGACTAGTATATTACATTTTATATTTCCACAGTTATCTATAAAACACTTTATCGAGAATCAGTTATAAAATTATATCTCGTTCATCTTTAGAGTTAGAGTTTCCAAGTCTTCTGCATATATATAGATACTAATTTAATACAATTTCGGTTTTTGTCAGATTTTGGATGACACGCATTTTATTTATTTTATAAACATTTAATAAACGAAATATTTCGGCAATTAGCAATTGTACATGGCAAGCAACAAACGTTTTTCCTATACATACATACATACATACAGATTTACACATGTACACACAAAACGGGTATACACACGACTTTCTATGTATGCATACAAAAGTTTGTATGCTAAAAGTTCTATGAATTGTGACTGAATTGTGAATTTTTTTATCGTTACTTTAGTTACATACATACATATGTATGTATGTCAAAGGCGCTCTAGCAGAGCCTTATTTGGTTTTAGTTAACACCGCCCAAAACATGGCAGTGGCGCTGTTGGTAAGTGCTATGCAAGCTGCACCTGGGTGCGTGGGTTCGAGTCCCGCATAAAACTTTATTTCCAAAAATTATTATTATTAATTATTTTTATAATTGGGTATTTTATATTATAATATTTATTATAAAATGCTTGTTGCCAACACCAATTGATAATAAGATATTTATAAACATACACATATGAATTGTGCATTTAAGCACTAGAAATTGCTTTTCCGATTTGCCACGCTGCGTGGCAAGCAATTTTTCTATGCATGCATATATGTATGTATTGTTTTGTGTCGTCACAAGCTGCTGATCAGCTGATCAGCTCATCAGCTGTGAATTTATTTAGTTTTAGCTAACGATTACATATTAGTTTAAAATGACCTGGGTTCGAATTCCGCTGGAAACTTTTTGTTTATTAATCGAAAACTTATAAATTTTATTTTTTAAATTCATTTATATTTTTATATATATGTTAAGATATATCTGCCATAGCTTATTGGTCTTAGGTTGTCAACCCGAGTATACATGCCAAATTTCAAATCTCTAGTGTTAATAGTGTTCAAAATATAGCACAATTTGAAAAATTACTATATATTCCGATTTGCCACGCCCCCAATGCGCGTAGACATATAACTTTTTGATAGATCTTCATAGAATCATAACATTAACTTACATGCCAAATTTCAGCGTTCTACCTTTAACGGTGTAGAAGATACGTTTATTCCGATTTACCACGCCCCAAATGGGCGTAGATATATCCGCCATAGCTTTTTGAACTTGGGTTGTCACCGCTCTCTATCTCATCATATAGTGTGATTACTGGCCTATGGGCGCAAGAGTTTTCCGATTTGCCGCGCCCCTAGTGGGTGGATCGGGAAAACTTACACTTTTTAATTCGGGAGCATAAATGAGTATATGTTCCAAATTTCTAGTCTCTAGCTCTAATAGTGCCGAAAAATATTGCGTTCATACGGACAGATGGACACGCGGACAAACGGACGGACGGACAGACGGACATTGCACAAACCCAATATACTCTTTTTCTCTTTGGGAAAAGAGTATAAAAAGTTGATATAGCTCTGTCAGTATGTCCGTATCTCGTATCGAGCAGTCTCGACTAGAGCTTTCTTACTTGCAGGGACTAGGGTATTTGCTTGCTTATTAAGGGATTAAACTTATTCAGAAAGTTTGCCCTGCTGAGCTCATTACTAAATTTGAAAGTATATAAATTTTACAATTCATAATATACTTTACATTTATCGAACTTTTTGCTCTTGCAATTAGTAGCAATAATATTATGCTGAGAAGAAGATTTATTTCTGAATATGTACATATA
The DNA here is from genome assembly GCA_035045845.1 of Drosophila buzzatii. NCBI lineage: Eukaryota > Metazoa > Arthropoda > Insecta > Diptera > Drosophilidae > Drosophila > Drosophila buzzatii. The sequence continues at coordinate 1,256,457 of JAWNOS010000317.1, forward strand.
CATACGTCAGTACGAAGGGCTCCCACATAATTATATAATATATAATTAAGAGATCTGCCTACACATATAGTATCCTCAGTAATCATAATATGGTTTCTAGAAAATCTGTTTGTTTTCTCTACGCAGGGCAGAGAAATTGATGACTTGTACGATCGAACGCTGACTATAAATCGAACTGAGGCTGTCTAGGAACTTCCTGAACTCTCATTAACTTAGAATGTCGATTGGCCAACTAATTAATATTTCATAAATCCGTTTCGTAGAAATATGTACTTGACTCGCCTCAAAAATTGTAATATACGATTAAAGTGTGCTCAAAATTATGTACTTATGTAAGGGTATGTCTCTTTCCACTGTGAAGTCTTTAAATCGATTGTCATATGTACATATTATACACATATATAGAATTTGTTAAGACACTAATGCTTGAGTTTAAATACTTTTATATAAAAGTTCGCCTTAATTAAAACTGTGTGTGTGTGTGTGTGCGTGTGTTTTTTTTTTTTTTTTTTTTTTTTGTATTCGTTTATTAACAGAAAAATTATATATAATATTATTAGATTTCTTAGGTGAGGCGACTAAAGATAGCGCAAGATGCTTGCGGGACGGCCGTAAAGCATTGCTTCGCAAGCGCTTTGCACTATCTTAGGCTGGGACACCCCGACTCCTTATCCGCTCGACTCTGCGGAGCTCCGTCATAATTGTGGCCGCGAAGGTGCTTGTAAGATTCCAAGCTGCCTCCGATTCCAGCATGGCGTTGACTAAATTGTCCGCTCTAATGGAGCGGCCCACAGCCTCCTCCAGACAACGCCTCTCCTCTTGGAAGCGTCCGCACTCGAATAAGACGTGTTTGGCGTCTTCAACCAGTCCTCGCCCGCACCAGGGGCATTCGTCCGTGTCCTCGTGGCCAAAGCGCTTCAAGTAGCTCCGAAAGCATCCATGCCCCGAGAGAATTTGTGTGAGATAAAAATTAACCTCGCCGTGCTTGCGGTTTATCCATGGTGCAAGCTCAGGGATGAGCGTGTGCGTCCAGCGCCCTTTTGTTGAGGTATTCCATCGTCCTTGCCATCGCGCAATGCTGTCCGCCCTGACAGCGTCGCGCCGTATAGGCTCGTGCGTGTTCCGCTCCACGGCTTCGGCGACCAATTCCTCCAGTGGCACCATACCGGCAATAACAAGTGCCGCGTCATCGGAGACTGTCCTAAAAGCGCAGCTGACTCTGATTGCGCTCATTCTGTAGGTGGCACAAATGCCTCGACTATAGCTCGGCATTGCCATCGCATTTGACCATATTGGTGCAGCATAGAGGATGACGGACCTAATGACGCTCGTTAGGAGGAGACGTCGTTGTTGCCTTGGTCCCCGCGTGTTGAGCATAATTCTTGAGAGAGCTCTACAAGAATCTGCTGCTTTTTTATGCACATATTCTAAGTGCTCGCGGAAAGTTAATCTCGTGTCTATCATGACGCCAAGATACTTTATCGCCCTCTTAGATGCGATGGTAACGCTGCCGATCTTTATATTGGCAGTTTCCACTCTCTTGCGACTGCTGACAAGGACGACTTCCGTTTTGTGCGCCGCTAGCTCTAGTCCAGCTCCAGACAACCAGCTTCGTATGCGATTGATACTTGCGCTGCACATATCCTCAGTATCTTTAAGCTCCTTTCCTATGGTGACGACTGCTACATCATCGGCAAAGCCAATGGTGTGCGCACCAGCTGGTAGTTTCAAGCGCAGTACGCCGTCGTACATAATATTCCATAGAAGAGGCCCCAGCACTGAACCTTGGGGGACTCCAGCTGACACTATATGAGTTTGGGGACCCTCACTCGTATTGTATATTAGTGTTCTTCCTCTGAAGTAGCTCCTCACTATCTCTTTTAGATATTTAGGGATATTATATTGTGACATCGCATCCAGTATCATATCCCAACTAGCTGTGTTGAAGGCATTCTTCACATCAAGAGTCGCAATGATGCAGTAGTGCTTCGTCCCGTGCTTCCATCTGGTGCCTTGGATGGCGGAAGCTGCCAGGCCGACAACTTTATCAAGCGCATCTGCTGTTGAACGGGCCTTCCGGAAACCAAATTGGTTAGGTGAAAGGCCTCCGGCGCTAGCAATAGCACTCTCCAGCCTAGAGCAAATCAATTTCTCGAACACCTTTCCCATGGTGTCTAAGAGACAGATTGGTCTGTATGAAGATGGCTCATCCGGTGGTTTGCCAGCCTTAGGCAGCAATACCAAGTTCTGGATTTTCCAGATTGCGGGGAATGTCTCATGAATTATACATTCGTTGTATAATTCCGCGAACGCGATTGGGTGCAAGGCGAGGGCTAGCTTTAGCGCACGATTTGGGATCCCGTCTGGCCCTGGAGCTGAGTTAATTCTAAGACCTCTGAGAGCTACTAATATCTCCTCGTCCGTAACTAGGTCAATGTGAGTGCTCGTTGAGCCCTGATCAGCAGCCATGGACTCAGGGGCGTGGATGGAGCTTAATCTTTCTGGAAAGAGCGTTTCCACAATCGATTTAAGCTCCAAACGATCCATAGGCTGCACCTGTTTACCTGCGTATAGTCTTTTAACTACTATCTTATACGCCCTGCCCCAAGGGTCATATTCGGCTGAGTCACACAACTCTAAGAAACATTCTCTTTTGCTTGCCCGAATGGCCTTCTTTAACTGTCTTCTAGCCGCCTGGTACGCTAATTGCTTTTCTAAATACGTGGGCCTACCGCGGGCGCGTTGGTAACTTCTTCTCGCCTGGATGCATTTGCGTCGAATGTCACCTATTTGAGCATTCCACCAATACATAGGCGTTTGTTGTCGCATGAACTGCTTGCGGCGTAGCATGCTACTATTGCAGGCATTCTGAATTTGGGCTACCATTTGGCATGCTCTGGCCTCAGCATTGCCAACTGTGCCCAGCGACTGAATGGCCTCTGAGAAGGCCAAGGGATTAAAAGTATCCAGTTGATACGATTCTCTCCACAAGTTTGGCACCCTGGCAGGTGGCTCACCAATTGTGAACAGAAGAGCCGTATGATCGCTGCCTGTATAGCTATCGCAATGACTCCATGTTGCTTCCCGAAAAAGGGATGAAGTGACAAAAGTAATGTCAATTACTGATCCGTATCCAGCCCTACTGAAGGTGTACTCTTGGCCAGTATTGAGCAGTGCAACATCTAATGTCGCGAAGATCTCCAGAAGGATACGGCCTCTGGTGTTAGTTATGTGGCTACCCCATTCTAACGCCCATGAATTGAAGTCGCCTGCTATAATGGCCTTCCGACCCCTAGCATCCACGGCAAGCTCATCGAGCGTCGCTGTGAAATCGCTGAGCTGCATGCTGGGGGCCAGGTAGCAACTGTATAGCCATAAGTTACCGTATCGGCCTCGTACGAATCCATTGAATGGCTTAACATCTGAAAGCACATTCGTTGAACTGCCACATGCCCATAGCGCTGCTTTGCCAGTACTGTCTTTTGCCCACGTTCTGGGACAGCTGGTCTTACAGTGATGTGGTTCACTGAGAAAGGCTACGTCTATAAGTTTTTTCTCTTACAGTCTGCTCTAGTAAGTCTTGCGCAGCTATACAATGGTTTAAGTTAAGCTGAAGAAACCTTAACATTTCATTTTATGCGCAGCTTCACGGTAGGATGGGCACTTGAAGCTGCCTGCTGAATGGTCCGTCTGCTTTTCGCCTTTACGGACGCAGAGGCTACATTTGGGCGGCTTGGTGCATGCTTTTTGCACTGTGACCCATCTCGCCACACCTGAAACAGGCACCCTTCAGGTCACAGTCGCTAGCGCAGTTAGCGGCTATATGACCGTAATCGAGGCACTTGAAGCAGCGTTTAGGCTGGTCCACGGCTCGGATACGGCATACTACCCATCCTATCCTAATTTTGGACAGCTCGAGCAGAGTTTTCGCTTTCCCAACTGGGAGAGCAACTGTAGCTCTTTGCTGTCCACCGTAAGCTGGCCGAAGCGATTTAATAGCCGCAATGGGGAGTGCGCTATCTTTCAACCCCACCCTAATTGCCTCTATTATCTCCTCTTTGCTCGCTAGTTCATCAAGATCACGAATCTCAATGTGCGCCGTTTCGGTAAGTGTTTTAACTACCGCTCTGTCGCCCAATGCCTTGCCTACAGCCTCGTGAAGAGCCTCTGCACTATGCTCCGGCTTCTTGCTTAGTTGCAACAGGAGGTCCCCCCTAGCGGTCTTCCTGATCCCCTGAACATCGCCGCTCAGATGTTTCAAATTTGGGTCACTCTTAACTACGCGAAGCATGTCCGCATAGCTGCACCCGCCTACGCCAGAGATAGCAATTGCATCCGATCTGGGCCGCTTTTGTATGGGTTTGCGACCCTTGACGATCGTCCAGCTACTCTTGCTAATCTGTGGGTCTGCTTGATTTGCATTCCTAGCTGCAGCACCTATTGCTATTGGTTCTACCGTTACGCTTCTGTTGGGCCTCGACTTTTTTGAAGGAGTTTTCCTCACTTCGGCGGCTACTTCCCTTGGGCGCTTGGGCGTATTGCCACCCGTTTGAGCACTAATGCTCGCTTTTTGGACTTTCTCCACTGCTTGCTTGGGCGGCGTGGTCTGCACTTCGCAGTTTTTAACTGTGCGGTCGCAGAACTTTTCGGCCGCCTTGTGAAGATTGACCAGTTTGGTCAACTCCTCTCTCATTAAGGCATTTATATGCCGCTGACCACCAAATAAAACGGACAAGCCCTCTAAGGTAACTCCTATTTGAGCTAACGCTTCCTTTATGGACTTCGGTGCCTGGCAAACAGCCACCGGAGACTGACTCAATGCTACCGGCTGCGGCAGCGCCCTCAGCTGTTGCTGCGGTGACCGCTGCAACGAAGAGCGGCGCGCGAAAGCTTGCAGCTCATCCTCCATCATGGCCTCCATACCTGCTCCGACTACCGCGGCGTGTAGCCTGTAGTGGGCAATGGCTACTAAGATTTGAATTTAGTGACCCCACTAATTTAAAACACAGCTTAGCTACGAGACAATAATAGCCCGAAAGTATGCTCTACTTTAGGCAGCGTCTAAAAGTATGCAGTACTTTAGCTACTGCAACTCGGCCGCAGAAGTTAGGTTGCTGTCTTTGCTAAAACCAAACTACTCAAAAAGGTAAGGTTACTCAAAAGGGTCCGCTGCGATTTCCAGTACTACTAACAGCTGTGCACCTGTTTGTTATTATTTGTGCAAGTGTGACAATTGTGACACACAAGCACAAGTACAACGCTTTCCCGCCCTGTGTCGAGGAAAAGAGATGGAAAGCCAAAAATGACGCTACCGCCCCCCCTCTCTTGCACCACACTCGAAGCGGAATACTTCGCGACGCCGCCACAAAGCGCTCAACACGTTTAATTGTTTGACTCTCAGTCTTTGGAACAGCTGGGTAAGTATAATACGCAGCATACACGTTGTCTTTAGTTATTTCCACTTTTACAGCGAAAACAAGATATCGAATACCGGACCGCGAAAACACCGACCGTACTCCGGAACAACGCCAACCTCTGTCCAACCTCTGTGTGTGTATGTGTATGTGTGTGCGTGTGTAGGAGTTAATTAGACTGCGGAGGTGTACGGCCGCAGTTACTTGGGGAGCTTCGGTCTTCGAACGAGTCTCAGTCGAGTCGCTGTCCATTACGTTCGATTTCAAGTCAAGTTTCAGCTATTAGTCGCTCAATATAACGCGTATTGCTGCTGGTCCAACACATGCATATGGACATCTGTGTATTTATATAGAGCTAACACATGTATAAGTGTATTGTTGTGGCTATGATCTCGAGTTGCTGCTGGCGTTGGGGCCTTCTGGCTCGCAGTATCGATACGTACCGGGGCCGTTCGGTCTGCTCTGTTCACACGCTGCTCATCAACGATTGCTGTCACGAATTTTCCACTCGGCGCTTTTTGCGCGCGCTACTTGTTTGTATTTTAAAATTTATTTATTTGTGCAGCATCTACACACAGCGACAGAGAGAGAGAGAGAGAGAGAGGGAGAGTGAGAGAGAGAGAGAGAGAGAGAGACGCACAACACAGAAATACACACTCAATGAGTGTACAGCAGCAGTAGCAGCCGCAGCAGAGTCGTCCTCCTGGAGCGCATCAAAGAATTCATTGGATCAGATAATGTAATTCGCATTTTAAATTGAGGCGCATTCCCAGTTAGACTTCTTCTCACATGCATTTACCGTGCGCTGCGTAGGCCCCCATCCTTCAGGCCGGGCCCAGTGGACTACCCGGCCCGGCCTGGTGTGCTATGGTGTGGACTCTGCCCAGTTCTCGACTTGTCTTTCGCCGTTCCAGCGTTGCGGGCGTTGCATTATTACGCACAAGTAAATCATCGTCCTCGTGCAGCGACAGCCGCTCTCGCAGTCGCAGTCGCAGTCGCAGCCACAGTCACATCAGCCAGCCTCAACGGCTTGTTAAGTAATTTAGTTGGCTTCTTTTTTGCCGGACCCATCTGACTTTTTCCCATATGATGTTATGTATTATTTCTGCAGTGTTCCTTTTCTTTACCTATTTTTTCTTCTTTTTTTTCGTTTTGGAATATTTGTGTGGCTTGCATTTGTTATTGTTTATATGCATTAAAGTGGTCTTCAATTAGGCAAAGGTGTTTTCTAATTTGATCACAGGCTTCGACTTGATCATATTTTCTATATATATATATATACATATACACTTATTATATATAGCGACAGTCTTTGAGGAAATTAGCTGAGATCTCGCCTTTTAAGGCATTTTGCAATTAATCAATCACTTTTTACTCTATTTTCAGCTTGCGCTCTGTATGAAATGAGTGCGCTGCTAATTTATTCAATTGAATTTTACTTTGCGATCACTGACTTTTCAGGCGAGCTTATAACAAAACGATCTTGGTATCATTTGATATACCATATTGAGACATGAAGTTCGTAAAACTTAAGTTGTTTGATTTGGATTGCTTTTTAACGAGCTCATTTAGACGAGTACGAGTATTGAAATCGAATAATTATATGCTACAAAATATCTTAGTTCAATTTGAGCATTTTGATTTCTAATAAAGTAACATGATAATGAGCAGAGGCCGATGGCGAGACCCGAATCAAAAACTTCATTACTGAGAGTTGATTCGATTCCTATTCAACTTGCGAGGGCTGATCAATTCAGATCCTTAGTTTCGTTGATGTTTTAATTACTTAGCCAAACTACGAATCGATTCCATTAATCTTAACATTGCCTTCCATACTATGTTACTAGTTAGAAACCTACAGAAAACACAAATTGCCTATTGTAATCATTGAATATTGTTTCCGATGCCACTGGGGATCATATACAAAGTGTTTATTTGAACTAGATATAATTAAGGTAGCTTATCATGCATAAGGAAGACTCGTTCTGTTGACTTTTCTGAAGGCGGAGGCATCTGTTCTCTTTCCCCATGATCAGATCAAATGGGAGCTGAGCATCAACGTTCACAGCTTGGCATTAGCATATCGCTGCTTGGATCTATAACTTTGAGCAGTGGCGGGAACTAGAGGAATGTTGCGAGACAATTTTAATGTCAAAGTCTTTAGGCAGTTGGAGCTGCGCAATGGACGGATCGATGTCTTAGGTCCTCATAGTCTAACGATTGAATTTTGATATTTGTGACACGCAGATTTTCCATCAGTGTCAACAAGGCATTGTTTGGCCACATCAACGTGGTGGGTCCACCAGATCAGTGTGCTGACAGGATAGACGGTCTGTCGATCGATTGGTCGATCGGTCGGTCGGCTGACTGAATGACTGACAGAGTTGAACGTAGATTTTTCAACATCAGTCCGAAAAATGCAAAAACGAACACAACGCGTACATTTGCATAGACACAAAAGTATGACTTTCAGAGCCGGACCGATAAAGAAACGCACACACAATAATACGATGGAGAAACTCAGGCTTCCTGGTGTCCCGTTGCAGTGCGATGTCTTTTCTGGATTTATGTACCCACACAATGACTGACTGCGGGCCCGGCCCAGCCCGACCCGGCTCGGCTCACGTTGCCTGATCGGGTCTGACTTGGCCTGACCTGATGGAGCTCTAATCTGGCCAAGTGTTGGCTAAAACACCATCCTATGCGCTAAAGCCAGCTTTTTTATTGGCAGGAAAATCTATCAAAAATGCATAATGTATTTATATTTATTATACATAAACACAAAAATAATGTGCTTGACATTTGACCCGGCCGAAACGACAACGTTGTGGCCATATGTTGCCACGTCTTTTGATTAAGAAACGGTTTTCTATTTCTCTATGTTGGCTGCTTTGTCGGCCTGTCGATCTGTCTCTCTCTCTCTCTCTCTCTCTCTCTCTCTCTCTCTCTCTCTGTCTCTCAACCTGCTGCCATTGTCTTTGTCCCGTTTGCAGTCGCAGTGTATTTTGCATTCTAACACAAATCAAATGCCTCACCTCTCACCACTCGCCACTTAAACGCTCGTTTATAATGTTGTTAAAATACAATAAATAGCCAGGATTCGCAGCAGGCGGTTTCATTGCGATACGGCCAGACGCACAGCTCTCGCTCGCTCGCGCTCCGTGCATGCTGATTTATGAAATATGTCCGCCGAGTTGGCGGCCAACCAAAGGCCAAATCCCCCACTGCACTCTGGCTAGCCAGATCTCAGACCAACTGCTGACTGCTAACAGCTAACTGCAGACTGCCGACTGTTGGCTGCTGCTTTGGTGATTGTGTATGATTGCAGCTCTTTGATTGAGTTGTCCTAGTGTTGGGCTACCGTTTACATAGGCCCTGAGCTACTTAAGCTAGATATCCTATACTATGTTTGACTATGGTACTTGGACTCGCTCGTCTGACTGTAGTTTTATTCCAAAAACTGTATTTGAGAAGAGCGCCTATCTTCTGTCCACTCTTTAAACTCTTTCGATATTCATCAATGTATATTTTGTGCTATGTTATTCTATATATAACACGGATCTCAGTCATAAGAAAACATTCATCGGGACAAAGCGATAGTGTTGATAAGAATAATATGAATTATTTATTTCACTCATGAATGTAGGTTAGATTAATAGCTGATATTTGAAGAGCTTTTAGCTCATATTGGCACATTGACATCCTTCGTATTAGTGAAGTCAAGTTACTCACCCCAAGTTAATCCTGATCGCTGATCGTCATATAAATTTTCTTATTTTCACTCAACTTTTCGCCTTTTTCTGACACACACTTGCCGAACATTTGGATCGGTCACTTTTTAACGTCTGAACGTCTCCCAGGTACGACGAGGCAGTACGCTCGTCGTTCGCTGATTCGTCGATCGTCGTGCGACTCACGCAGTTGCTCACAGACTGAAGACGCAATACGAGCCGCTGTGACTCTAGAGCCGCGCCGTGGCGATCACTGAGCAAACTCGTTTCTTACACGAACCTTTTGTGGCTGCCTGTGTGGGAGTGCAACGGCGCACATAGCAAGCTCTCCCTCTCTGCCTATTGCTGTCTCGACTCGCGCTCTTCGCTGGCTCTCTTAAGTTGATAGTTGTAAGAGTAGGCACTCAACGCTCATATTGTGCTTGTGCACAGCCGGAGCTGTAGGCGTGACTTGTGGCTGCTGCTGCCTGCGTATTAGATTTTATAGACTCGCTTTTGACTTGCTTACATGTCCATTTTTGGGCCGGGCCTTATGTACATTGGCCGCTTGTCGTTTGGGCTGGCGCGACAAATGAGCAAACAAATCAGTTTCTTTCAAATTAATATTGTGGACGTCTGTGCTGAGTATTTCATTTATTATAAGATCACGTCTGTATGTATATATTTTAATTAGCGCTGAATGTAACCGGTTTGGGAATTTATATATATATATATATATATATTTTTTTTTTTTTGTGAATTTTTCCGTGCACAAAATATGAAATCAGCATTGAATTTGTGGGCGTTAGCACGAGACGCGGTTTTGATAAATTGATATTTAAAGTAATTTATATAAAGCAGAGACCCCGAATAACAGTTATCCGACTCACTTGTCCCATTCATCTCTGAGAGGTACAGCCAAAAAGCGCACACACACACTCTTTCTCTGAGTAGGAGAGTTATTTTTGTTTTTTTTTTTCCTCCTAGTCTAACAGTTTGGCGTAGAGGAATTCAAGCAATCCCTCTTTTTAAGAAGCTATTTTGGGACTAATACGGAAAACTCTCTCACACAGTGACTAATTTTGTGATTTATTTTGTGACTTTTATCAAAAAGCGTCATTTATAGAAGTCTATACAGTCCGTGTGGCTGTCTGTCTGATTGTCTGTCTCTATAACTGTATGTCTGTCTGTCTGTCCCTCTGTGTGTCTGTGTGCATCGCTGACCAACGCACTATGCACTATGAGCGCAAATGCCGATTTAGCGGCATAAAGTCCAAAATTTTGTTGTTATATTTTCTTATTATACCCTGAGCCCATTGAAAATGGGAAATCAGGGTATAATGGTTTTGTTAAAAGTATGTAACAGGCAGAAGGAGGCGTGGCAGACCCCATAAAGTATATATATTCTTGATCAGGGTGACGAGAAAAGTTGATATAGCCATGTCCGTCTGACCGTCCGTCCGTCTGTTCGTATGTTTAAACGCGTCGATTTCCGAAGATACAAAAGCTAGAGAGTTCATTATTTTTGTGTTAGGTCCGTATAATGCGCGCGCAGTACGAATTTGTTTCAGAAATTCGATAACTTGTATATTTGCAAAGTTATCGAAAAACGAATTTATCGGGAACCAGTTATAAAATTCTAGCTAATTCATCTTTAGAGTTAAAGTCTCCAAGTCTTCTGCATATATGTATATAGATACTAATTTAATACAATTTCAGATTTTGGATTCCGGTCCCCACTTCGCCCCACCACCCTCAAATGTGAAAAATATGCATTTCAAATACTAGAGACGTGCAGTTTGGTTTAGCATATAGATATGAATATCATTATCATAATCTGAAGATATCAATACGATCGTCCATCTAGAAACAGAATTATTAATCATCAAAGTTTTCTCATCAAAACCCATGCGACGCATCAGCAAAGCAGCGAGACTGCAAGACGCTTGCATTACATACACACATACATGCATACAAGCGTAGATCAGTGTCTATGTGTGCGCGTGGTTTTGCATGCGTGCAGACAGGAATCGAATAGTTCTTGGAATATTATTCGTTCGAAGAAGGGCTCAGGGGATTTCGTAGTCGAGCAGTCTCGACTACAGCTTTCTTACTTGTCTTCTTTCTTAGTTCCATTTTAGAAATATCTAAGAATATCGCTTCCCATGTCAAAAAGCAGTTGGCCAACAGTAACAGACATGTTGAGCGCTTTAAGAATGAAATGCAAGCTGGCTAGTAACTGAAATATGATTTTTCACAAAAATTCAAATTTCCAAAACAAGAAAATCCAAAATTCTAAAAAAAAAAAATAATCTAAGAATATGTGCAACATTTCAAGTCCATATCAACGCATATGCAACGCAGAAGCAACGCATAGAGAAAACAAGTAAGAAGGCTCTAGTCGAGATGCCTCGACTACGAGATACCTTGAACCCTGCCAAAAAACTGATACTCTTCTTCTTTACGAACGTATGAGCGCAAGCTCTGCTAACTGCACAGTTGCTGCCGTGGCTTGGGGGTGGGTTGGGCTATACTTTTAACGCGTATAACTCCATTTCTAAATGGACGATCTTCATGAATTTTGAATTTTTTGAGTAGATCAAGAGTATCTAAATGTATATATTTGCCAAATTTCAAGTCTCTAGTATTTGAAATACGTTTTTTGCAAATTGTGATGAAAAACGAAATTGTATTAGTATTATTAGTATCTATATATATGTAGAAAGAGCTCTGAAGAGGAACGAGATATAATTTTATAACTGATTCTCGATAAAGTGTTTTATAGATAACTGTGGAAATATAAAATGTAATATACTAGTCTAACACAAAAAAAGATAGTCGGAGTCACAGACAGCCACGGACACTGGGACAGACGATTGGCAACTGGTTGACAGCTGACAATAATGACGACGGGGACGATGTTGGGCTGATAGAAAATAAAAGAACAACATGAGCTCCCAGCCAGAGCTGCGGCCTGGGCCTGCTCGCCAAAGTTTTCACTAAAATTTAAATGAGACATGGGAAAATACGCGACGCAGTCAAATGTTTATAATCTCGCAGTTAGTTGCGTCTTACTGCAACGTTCTTACTTGTTTTAATACCCTGAACCCATTGAAAATGGGTCTAGCCCTGTCCGTCCGTCCGTCTGTCTGTCGGTCGTCACTCTGTCCCTTTGTGTGGCTATCTGTCCGTTTATCTGTCTCTAAAATTGTATGTGTGTCAATCTCTCTGTATGATGGATTATTTAGCCGAATTTATAAAAAACAGTTTGTATTTTACTTAACTATTTGATTTTATATCAATAGTCAGTTATACATTTAGCTTAATTAATAACAAGGAGTAGGAGGAGTTTTCCTTAAGCACATTTTTGTGGGCTTTTTTTAAACCGTCCATGAGACTGACTTATTTTACTACTTTGAGAAATGCTCACCGGTTGTGCGGCTGCTCTGGTATATATGTTTATTAATACATTTTTATTAATTCTAAAATTTTTATTTTTTTACTTTTTTTTTTTTTTTATTGTATTTTGTTTTTCTTTGAATGGTTGAAACTTGATGAAATCTGCGAAAACCTTGTTTAATAATCGCAATATTGTCCTCTGCGTTTGTTTTTGTTTCCAATTCATTAGCTGACGTCTCTAAAGCTTTAATGAAGCTGTGTTTAGCTTTAAAACAATCACGATCTTTTCTGATTCATTGGACTTGGCATTGGAAGACTAGATTAAATCAATTTGAAATTGTGTTTATGTACATTTGATCTTTTTAAGCGGCAGCAGGATTGATTTACGACATTCAAACTTTTTGGTGTCAAGAGCATACTCTTTCACCCATAAAACACTGTAAAATAAGTTAATTATATCACTCGATTTATAAGAACTACATATGAAGACAGGTAATAATTTTATGTTACATTCTGAAGTTTATTTAGGCGGCAAACCAGTTACTGTGGCTTTGTGCATTCTAAGATATTTCTAATTAAATTTTATTCAAATCGACTTCATTGCATCCTCTCGAAGGTACATATTCAATCGGTAATACATACATATTATAAATACAAAAAAACAAATGATTATTATATCGGCTCAGCATACTAGCTGTATAGCATAGCATATAGCACGATTCGGTGTAAGTTATCGCTTCCTGGCAATATATAGCAACTAACTGAGTTGCTAATCACTTTTAGCCAGCTTTTGGCCAAATAATTTGTTCGTTCCGCATCTTATTGCGCATGATCCATTGTGAACTAGTTATGAGTCTGTGCACAAGCGCTAAGAGCCAAATCCGATGAAACTCTTTCAATAGATCCATCCGATTTTGAGTTCAGCAACAGCTTAAAGAAGCGATGTAAGCACAGTACACACCGTGCACTGAGCAGTGTGGCATGAACAGATTCTAATAGCTAGTTACCCCACTATGGCGGCTAACCACTGAAATGTGCACCCACATGAGCTGCTTGTGGTTAGCTGCTCGTTTAAATGCAAAGCAGATACTCGATACTCGATATTTGATATTCGATACTCAATGCGCGATGCGGGATGTGCGATGTGCGATGCTTGGGGCTCAATGCTTCGTGTAATTCCAATGTTCATTCAACTGTTTGTTTGCGGCCAAGTTCCTTTTTTTTCCTTTTGGCTTTTAGCTCGTTGTTTGTGCCCATCATAAATTTCACGGATAGCGGGCGCCTAGACAAACGCAAGGGCTAATCGGTGGCTTTTCATCTGACTGCGCTTAGCCCCTGCCAACCCCTTCCTAGCCCGGTCGAGTCGTAGTCTTAGTCGTAGTAGTTGTCGTTGTCGTTGTCGTTGTCTCAGTTGTCGTTGTCTTAGTTGTCGTTGTCGCTGGCCGTTGTTCAGTTGTCTTTGCGCACGCATAATTAGGCCTGGCACTACTCTGCAGGTTGCCTGCCATCGGCTCCTTACAATTTGGCCAAATAATTGCTGGCTGAGAACAATAAGCCAAGAGGTGCGCTCGCTGCTCTCGGCAATCGTGGCATCTTAATGCGCATCTGACATTTAAATAGATAATTCTCATCATAACTGCAACAACTCCAAGACCATAGCCAGCTCTTAAAGTTGGCCCAATATAAATGGAAAAGCTCACGATGCGCTCAATTTCTTGCTGGCATTTTTGGAGCTATTGGAGCACTTCCTGCTGGCCGCTTTCTTTGCGCGTGAATCCGTGTAACCGCAAACTGTGATTTGACCAAAAACAGAAAGTCGCCTCGGCTTGCGGATATAAACGCTATAAAGTGCATGTTGTTCGCCCGGATGCGACTGAACGATGCCCATAGCCGACTCCAACTCTGACAATGTCCCTCTACGCAGTGTTGTCTCTGTCTGCTGATTGTTGTTGTTGCTGTTGTTGTTACTGCTGTTTCATGTCAACTAACTTTGGCTTTGTTTACTGGCCGCCCCATTTTGACCGGCCCAGCAGCTTACGCCTGGCCTGGCCTGGCCTGGCTCTAACATTTGCTTAACGTTTCCCGCCAAACTCTGCCCGGGGCTTCACTTGGCTTCGTTCGTTTGTTGTTTGAATTGGTTTGAGTGGTTATTCTACCTACCTACACACAGTGGTCCTTCAATTTGAAAACTTTTTAAAAGAGCAACATGAAATTGTCAAGAATGAAGGGGTACTACAAATACTTCATATTCATACATACATGTAGTTCCTATATACTTCATATATATATGCCAATTTGTTCATGAATGAGAATATATCTGTTGTTGAATCATGACAAATACTATTTGCAATATTTCAAGAAAGAAGGAACAACTCTTAACACATGCTGTAGATATATATTTCGTATGACCTCAACCGCAAGTGCCTCCGTGGCGCAATCGGTTAGCGCGTTCGGCTGTTAACCGAAAGGTTGGTGGTTCGAGTCCACCCGGGGGCGGCAATATATTTTTAAATTTCTAAACCAAATGTAACGCTGAGGGACTATTAAATTACTTTTTTAATTGAATAATGAATTGATTTTGGTAATACATATAATTGTTGCTAACTTTCCCATGAATACTGTTTCACAGATTGGTTGGTTTTGCACCACTGTTCGGTGTGTTGCCGTGGTTTGCGCTCGTGGAATTGTGCGTTAGATTTAAATGCTTTCGTTATGGGGCTTAATTTGCATTTTTATTTATATGTTTTCATTGAAAGCGCCAGCATCAATGGAGCCCGCAACAGGGAGCACACACATTTTGCTATTCCTTTGTTTCGGTCCGCTCCTATCAGTGTCGGTAGATGCACACGCTGTCAACGGAAGGAGAAACAACAACAGCAACAACCACAACAACAACAACAACAACAGCAACAGCAACAGCAACATGCAAATGCAAATGACTGTTGCCAAAATGCTAAAGGGGGCAAAAAGAAACCAACAACAAAACAGCAGCTCAAAGTTTTTAGCCTCAAGTTGAAATTGTTAAGCGGGTGCTGACTGGCAACGGGACAGCAACAGCAGCTGGCAGGCAATGTGAGGCATGCGACGGCAGCATTCAGCACACTGTTGTCGCCTTTGCCTTCGCCTTCGCCTTCGCCTTCGCCATCGCCATCGGCGTCGCCATCATCGCCATCAGCGTCGCCATCGTCGTGTGGCACAGCCGAGAGGCCATTTTGGTAAAAACAACTAATCAATCCACAAATGTGCCATCCGTCAATCATTGGCCTGGTGTAGGTCACACGACACCATCAGCGAATTGTATTCAATCGCATTCACTCCAAAATCAACAGAATGCCACCTTGGATGTGAATGTCAGTTGGCCAATTTGGTTGCCAGTGTTCGTTCATTCATATATATTACATATATACAATCTGAGTTATTCATTTGCCGACTAGTTGACGAACTGCCTCTGCTGTGTGTGTGTGTGTGTTTGTTTGTTTGTTTGAGTGACAGACGACGGATCGCATTTATTATTAGCCTTTCCCAAATTGACTATTTTTGGCGCTGTCGATGGCCACACAAATGCAGCAACTGCAACTGCAACTGCAACTGCAACATGCCGCACATATCACAGCAAGACAAATTTCTATATAATTGCATTTGTTGCAGCCTTCAGTCGAGGCCAGCGGCCGCAGAAATAAAAACTAAATGCAATAAAACACAAATAAAAGCAAACTTAACACAATACAATGCTGCATTATTTTTATATAAATTGCCTGCCACTGGCTGCACATTCCACGCTGCCTCCTGTCTTCTGCCTCCTGCCTGCCCGGCTACTGCCTACTACTTGCCACTCGATTCTTTGGCAGCGGCCAATCTCGTTTGGGGCTTGGACCGGGCTTGCCACATTGGGCCAGCTGGGATGGGCTGGTCTGGTCTTCAGGTCTGAGCTCAAGCTTAACTCTAATTGTCATTTAATGAGACACGCCGGCATTTGCGCACGACACACGACTATCAATTCGACAACAATTCGATTTGGATTTGACTGAGGACAGAGAACAGAGACGTGTCTTTCCACTCTCGGCTTCCATCTGTGTTTCGACTGACTTCTGTAAATTGATTTGTTTGGCAAAATCAATTAGAAATAAATATTCAGCGGAAACCAAAATACATATTCAACCCTTATCATTTAATCATTATCACCCTAGCCAAACTTTCTAATTTGATTATGACATATTATAATATATTAATCGATTGAAATACGCCGTTAGTAACTACTAACAAAAAATATTTTGTAATATAAAAAATGTATCATTTTCACTTGAACTTGAAATACACTGCGCTAAGGTAATAAATTACATTTCTCCCTTTCGAAACAAAATTTAGAAACATTTTATAAATTTTCTGAAATAAATCGGTCGTCAATTTACGATCTTCCGCCTCAAGTTTTCATGACATTGAACAAATTAATTTAGCACGCAATTATTTATAGCTCATTTTCGCGGTTCTTCTTCTTCTTTACATTCTTTATTTAGTTGCTAAACATTCGCTTATCTCTCAAATTTAGTTTTCACTTGAAAAAGCTTTAGATTAAATCGTAGAAGCGCCACTGCATTCGAATAATCTATTTTTCCAGCCAGCCCTCAACTGCCTCCGTGGCGCAATCGGTTAGCGCGTTCGGCTGTTAACCGAAAGGTTGGTGGTTCGAGTCCACCCGGGGGCGAAGATTTTTTTTATTATATGCATTTGCATTATGCATTTATGGAATAGCACGCAGAATTTTAATTGCTTTAATTTATTATTTACTATTATATTCCCATTGAAAATGGGAATTAGGGATAAAATGATTTTGTGAAACAGGCGAAATGAGACGTCGCAGATCCCATACATGTACATATACTCTTGATCAGCACAAAAATATAACTTGATATAGCCCTGCCCGTCGAGATTTCGCTTATTTTGTTTTTTCGATAAGTCATCCCATTCCAAATTATCGAGCGTAACTTCTCCACCGTTGGAGGCTAAAGAATTCAAATATATATATTTGGATATACACTCGAGTCTCGATAATTTTTAATGGAAAGGGAACCGAATTTTTTACGAATTACAGAGGTTTTCGATTTACCGGGGTTTCCATTTAACAGATTAAACGGGTTTTTATATTTCACGTCGTTTCAACAATTTTAACTTATTAAATATAAATAAAATATTTACTTCAATATTATGTATTTAAAGACAAAATTAAACATAAGCCATGAAAAATTAAGATTTCAATTGTAATTTGTAATTTTTTATGGTTTCATATTCTTTATAATTATTTTTTCTATTGTGTTTACCAAGCTTATTAAATGATCAATTGCATTATTCAAAACATTATGATATGAAAGAAAAAAAAAAGTGTTATGAGAACGTTTGCTTGACATTTTTACGAATCGTCTTCACGCTTCAAATAAAATGAGCAAACTAATGTAAATTCAATGAGAGAAAAACGAAATTTCGCACAAAAGGGCGCCATGCAAAATAGTCTGCGGGACTTAACAGTAGTTTAACTTCCAGCAAAGTCAAGAATTACGAATTATAAGAGGTTTCGAAACGAATTATAAGAGGCAAGATCATCGCCCAGTAGGCAGAAAAATTACGAATTAACGAGGGGACCAAAATGTATGGGATTTTTACGAATTAACGAAGTTTTTCAAGGGACCAGCAGTTTCTTACGAAATATTGAGGTTTTCGATTTAGCGGGGTACGAATTATCGAGACTCGACTGTATTTGCAAAGTCAACGATAAACGAATTTATCGGGAACCAGTTATCAAATTCTAGCTAATTCATCTTTAGAGTTAGAGTCTCCAAGTCGTCTGAATATATAGATACTAACTTAAAACAATTTCGGTTATTGTCAGATTTTGGATTTCGGTCCCCACTTCGCTCCACCAACCTCAAATGTGAATAAAATGCATTTCACTTTGGTTTAGCATATCGATATGAATATCATATTCATAATCTGAAGATATTATTACAATTGTCCATCTAGAAACAGAATTATTAATCATCAAAGTTTTCTCATCAAAATCCATGCGGCGCAGCAGCAAAGCGGCAAAGCAGCGAGACAGCAAGACGCTTACAATGCTTACACACATGCATTCACACATACATGCATACAAGCGTAGATCAGCGTCTATGTGTGGGCGTGGTTTTGCATACGTGCAGAAACGAATCGAATAATTCTTGCAATATTATTCGTTCGAAGAAGAAGCTTTCCTACTTGTTATACTTTGTTCCCAAAGGAAAAAAAGTATATTGGGTTTGTGCAATGCCCGTCTTGCTGTGTTGTGTTATATTTTGAACACTATTTACACTAAAGACTTGAAATTTGGCATGTATACTCGGGTTGACTACCCAAGAACAATAAGCTATGGTAGATATATCTACGCCCACAGGGGGCGTGGCAAACCGCAAAAGTTTATATCTGCTACAGTTTTAGAGCTAGAAGCTTGAAAATTGGATGGTTGAGTTACTAGTGTCATCCTCTATCGATGACCCATCCTCTTTGGGGCGTGGCATATCGAAAAATACCCTGTAATTTTCGCATTTTTGGAGTGTAGGCAACCAAATTTTGCAGTTATGTTAGCCTCGGCTCTTTCTAAGAACTGGCTAAAAATTGTGCGCCTACGCCCACTGGGGGCGTGGCAAATCGGCAAAGAAGTCTGTTGTGGCCAAGTGCATAATTCATGCTTATAATAGCTCTGTAGTAATTGTTAAGATGGCAGAAAGCATTTTAACATAAATATGGAAATATTCATGAATTTAAAAAATAAAATTTTTAAGTTTTCGCTTAATAAATAAAAAGTTTCCAGCGGATTCGAACCCAGCTCACTTAAAATAACATGTAATCGTTAGCTAAACATAAATAAAATCACAGCTGATGAGCTCATCAGCTGATTAGCAGCTTGTGACGAAACAAAACAATGTATACACACTTGGATGTGTATACACTTACAAACAGCTGTTTACACATGCATACATATGTATACATATGCATGCATAGAAAAACTACTTGCCACGCAGCGTGGCAAATCGGAAAAGTTGTTTAGTTTTTGCTTAAATGCACAATTCATATGCGTACGTTTATAAATTATCAATTGGCAGCATGCCTTTTATAATAAATATACAAATATAAAAAAAATTTTAAAAATAATATATTTTGAAAAGATGTTTTCTGCGGGATTCGAACCCACGCACATAAGTATAGCTTGCATAGCACTTACCACCAGCGCCACTGCCCTGATGTGGGCTTTGCTAACTAAAACCAAATCGCATTTTGACAAAACTAAAATAACGATCGAAAAATTCACAATTCAGTCACAATTCTAAGAATATTCTGGCATGCAGACTTTTGTATGCATACATAGAAAATTGTGTGTATACTCGTACGCCATGTACGTTTTTTAATTGCCGAAATATTTCGATAATTAAATGTTTATTAAATAAATAAGATGCACCTATGGGAACAAAGTATTTCGCAGTTAGTTGCGCCTAACTGCAACGTTCTTAATTGCTTTTTTTTTTGGGTCGGATTTTTAATTTGTGGGAAAAAAGTTTGTAAAATATCGCGATGAGCATGCACACACACATTTACAATGTCTTGCTCATATGAAAATATGACCCTGCCGGTTGGACGCTGGCAGCGCAATGAAATCGTCGTATCAAATTTTGACTGCCCGAGCTCGAATTGCCCAAACCGAACAAATACGAAGTTGGGCGGCAATTCGCTCATATTTTTATGAAAAAAAAAATATGTTCAGTCTATGTGTTGTATGGTTAGTGATATAAATACCATTTTATAATTTTTCCAAACTTAAAATATCATCGATACGACATTTTAAAACAAGTAAGAAAACTGTAGTCGAGACTGCTCGACTACGAAATCCCCTGAGCCCTTCTTCGAACGAATAATATTGCAAGAATTATTCGATTCATTTCTGCACGCATGCAAAACCACGCGCACACATACACACTGATCTACGCTTGTATGCATGTATGTGTGTATGCATGTGTGTAAGCATTGCAAGCGTCTTGCTGTCTCGCTGCTTTGCCGCTTTGCTGCTGCGCCGCATGGATTTTGATGAGAAAACTTTGATGATTAATAATTCTGTTTATAGATGGACAATCGTATTGATATCTTCAGATTATGAATATGATATTCATATCTACATATATGCTAAACCAAACTGCATGTCTCTAGTATTTGAAATGCATTTTTTTCACATTTGATGGTGGTGGGGCGAAGTGGCGGATCGAAGACTCTAACTCTAAAGATGAATTATCTAGAATTTTATAACTGGTTCCCGATAAATTCGTTTATCGATAACTTTGAAACTCGATAACTTGATAAATTTAAAATTTCTGAAACAAACTCGTACTGCGCGTGCAATATACGGACCTAACACCAAAAAGAATGAACTCTCTAGCTCTTGTATCTTCGGAAATCGACGCGTTCATACATACGGACGGACGGTCAGACGGACAGGGCTCAATAAACTTATTTTTTTGTGCTGATCAAGAATATATATACTTTATGGGGTCTGCCACGCCTCCTTCTGCCTGTTACATACTTTTAACAAAACCATTATACCCTGATTTCCCATTTTCAATGGGCTCAGGGTATAAATATTCGACAACCCTAATCGATATACACGTTTTAAATGCACAAATAATATTCATAAAAAGCAATGCGTGCAGATCTTTCGCTTTTTGGCTTCTTTTCGAATCGTCTTTTGTTGCTACTCAAGACCGTGAACGTAACAACTACGACAATCGGAAAAACTTTAGGTGGGACTGCCTAAAGTCGAGTTGCGTATGCTGTTGTTGTTGTTGTGGCCAGTGTTGTTTGCTAATTAAAATGTCTTGCTGCTGTCCCTCAAAAGGCAGTTGCTCGAACCACGGGCCGGCCGCCAGACGTCAGCAGCAGCAAAGTCAACAATAACAGCAGCAACTAAAACAACAAGAGGACTGTAGCAGACGAGTCAGACAACGACGACGCCCATTTTGGTCAGCGTGGTGCAGTGGCAACAATGCAATTTAGCCATACGCGTCGTTGCTACAATTTCATTGGAAGTTGATGGGCTGACGCAGTGGCAGTGCAGTCTCAAACTCAGTCGCAGTGGCACTCGCAGTCGCCGTTCTCGTTGCTGTTGCTGAGGCTGAGGCTGAGGCTGCGCACGTTGCGTATGCGCAATGCCACAAAATGGCGAACGCATTGTTACAGTTCGTAATTATTTTTAGCGAGACACTAATCAAAATTAAAATGATGCGATACAACAGAGCAGTCGTCGCCGCTGTTGATGACGGACGGTTGATGAGTTGTCCCTGCACGTTCGATTACAGAGCCAGAAATCAATATTCTAAATTCTTTAACGCGTGTGCACATTTAAGGCAACGAGCAGTGATCATGGCTCATTGAAATGCGTGCCAGCGAGCAACGCGGCCAGCACTTATACGCAATTTCGCACCATATTTGGTGCAAGCATATAGTCCCCTCGCTCACTCTCTCTCTCGCTCTCTTTTTTTTGCCAGACACACGTAAACACATAAAATCGCATACTTGCATGGCATATAGAACAAGCCAGTCCGAGACAGCGTGGCAGGCAGCTCATCCTTGTCTTAAGATCCGACCAGACTGTTTGGCTACAGCAACTATCTAATCTATTCACTCTCTTTTTTTCTTTTTACACTTGTATGGTAGGATGACCGTTCGCCAACATCGTCAGGCAACGAATCGGATGACTCTTCGGATGTGGAAATGCCATTGCCAACCAATGCCGATACTTCCAAGCCAGACACACATGAGCTTAAGCCAGAGACTGCAGCGTCCGCCGCTAACCCAAAAGCAATGCCAGCCGCATTAATTTATCAGACTGAGACGGGAGCATCGACGTCCACAGCAGCGGCAGCGACAGCAGCAACGACGGCAGCAGCAGCAGCAACAGCACCGGATAGCAAGTATGTTTATCCGGCCACCTCGTTTGCCAATATCCCGCCGGACATGCTGCGCCATCTAATACAATCGGGCCAATTGCAGATTCATGCCGAAGAAGGTGAGTATAACGTAATTGTTCAAAGCCGAAGTCCGTAGCAGCCAGTGCTCTAGCTATAGTTATAGTTCCAATTTTAATTATTATAAACAGCTATAAAGAAATTAATAACAATTAAGGAAGCTCTAGTGAATAAGTTGGTGAATTGGGGCTGGTATCCAAAATATGACAAAAATGTAAATGGTATCCAATTATTATCTATATATGGGCAATTCTCTAGTGTCGAATGTGACATTTGCACACATTTAAAGTACAAAAAACTAATGAAAAAACACTTTATTTTGACAAAAAGTGAATCTTATAACTCTTGATGAGCACTATAATTGGTGCTAAGATTTGGTGCAGATTTTAGCGAAACCTTAAATGATAAAATATTTTAAATAATTTTAAATTATTAGGAATTGACGTATCTTAATATTGTTTTTTATTTGATTCCAAAATATTAAGTAGTTTATTTTATTTTTATACCCTGAGCCCATTGAAAATGGGAAATCAGGGTATAATGGTTTTGTTAAAAGTATGTAACAGGCAGAAGGAGGCGTGGCAGACCCCACAAAGTATATATGTTCTTGATCAAGGTGACGAGAAAAGTTGATATAGCCATGTCCGTCTGTCCGTCCGTCCGTCCGTCCGTATGTATGAACGCGTCGATTTCCGAAGATACAAAAGCTAGAGAGTTCATTCGTTTTGTGTTAGGTCCGTATAATGCACGCGCAGTAAGAGTTTTTTTTTTCAGAAATTCGATAACTTGTATATTTGCAAAGTTATCGATAAATGAGTTTATCGGGAACCAGTTATAAAATTCTAGCTAATTCATCTTTAGAGTTAGAGTCTCCAAGTCTTCTGCATATATATAGATACTAATTTAATACAATTTCGGTTTTTGTTAGATTCCGGTCCCCACTTCGCCCTACCACCACCAAATGTGAAAAAAAAAATGCATTTCAAATACTAGAGACATGCAGTTTGGTTTAGCATATAGATATGCTATAATCATAATCTGAATTATTAATCATCAAAGTTTCCTCATCAAAACCCATGCGACGCAGCAGCAAAACAGCGAGACAGCAAGACGCTTACAATGCTTACACACATGCATTCACACATACATGCATACAAGCGTAGATCAGCGTCTATGTGTGCGCGTGGTTTTGCATGCGTGCAGAAACGAATCGAATAATTCTTGGAATATTATTTGTTCGAAGAAGGGCTCAGGGGATTTTGTAGACGAGCAGTCTCGACTACAACTTTCTTACTTGTTCCCTTTGGGAACAGAGTATGAAAACAATAGAATTCTTCCCGTGAATGTATATATACATATGTATATCACATTTTATTTATATATAGAACGTATGTATGATTGTAATATGTATATTTACTAAATTCTAGATGGCAATCAATATGTTACCATACCACTAAGCTCCTCCGTGGCCAGTTACATCAAAAGCAAGTCAGCGAGCTCCAATCCGAAGTCTGAGAAAAGTGCCGATAAAACTTTATCCATAAAGCAGGAATATGATTAGCATACTGATTTCCATAAACGGAGACTGCTTTTATGACCCATTTGAATATATTGTAAATCCATATCTAATCATGCAATCCAGACAAAACATTTACATGCACATATACCCATAAGTGTAGCATACACACACACACACACACACACACACACACACACACACATACATATAAAACTATCCATAAAATCTAAAATCCAATAATAATGTGGATCAAATCCTGATCACACACACACGCACATACACACACACACACACAAGCACCAAATCATATACTATATCTATACATATTTATATAGAATATTTTAATACCTATATAAATCCTGGGCTGTGCTGAGCTCGATCGCAGCTCACCTGGGAACTGCCTCCGGCGGTCAGAAGCAGATACTTGCATAAGTTTATAAAGTTTACAAGTTTATTGAGATTAAATACCAGAGATGGAGTCAATGAAAAGGATGATAATCATGATGATGATGATGATGACGATGTTCCTAAGCTGCAGATGAAAAGTTGCTTTGTTAATAGTTTATATTGTTTTATTATATGATACACATGCACCGTATAAAAGTGTTTCTAAATTGTATTTTTTAAATAAACTGGAAACAACTAATTCAGGCGAAATAACTCGTCTTCATATCTAACTTCATTTAACTCGGACGATGGGCGAAAGACGATTGGCAAGTAAGTATCACAACCAACAACGAAGCTTCGCAGCATAATGAGTTTTATTGAATAATTATTATTACTTCATTTGGTTCTAATCTATGTACTGTATATACTTCGGTAATAAATTCCATTACCCAAGAGGCAAAATTTAGTCCATAAGACTAAATTTAGCAGTTGCCTAGATGAATAAGGCGAATAAGAATTTAATCAGTTTCATCACGTCCTCTGCTGCACTCCCCACTTGTAAACAAATTATTTTCTAATAACGGATTATGATGGATTTCTGCTTCCGAGCGCATCGATAAAGGGGAAGAGCTTCAATTTAGGCCTGGCCTTAACACCAACCATTTTCAGCTGGGCAGTTAAGGAATCCGCCTAGCCAAGCAAGTAAATATACATTTGGCGTACATAAGCATACACATATGCATATACATAATACATACACACATGAGTTGCTAGCGACCTCGGAGGCAAGTACAACCAGAAGCCAGAAGGTCTTTTGGTATTTAGCTGATTGATTGCTCTGTGTGTGTGTGTGTGTGTGTGTGTGTGTGGACGGGTGAGTCTGATTGATTGACGACATGATCTTATTGACACTTAACCCAATTAAACGTCACTTACTGCATAAGAGATAACTCCAATGGGAGGCGGGGCAAGCGTCTGCGCTGGTTGCACCTGTTGCTCTTCCTCCTTGGCAGCTTCGCTTCAGTTTCGCTGCGCTATGACGACGGCGTGGTTTCCGTTTCAAGCCATTTGCATGCCAAGAGCAACACTTGGCCACAAAAGATGCACGTGATCCAAATGCAAAATGAATGTGGGGAGACTCTGGGCGGTGGTTGGCACGTGCCGTTGCTTCCGCAGCGCTCTTGGTCAGCTTTCGAGCCGGAAGCCGTTAGAGTTTGTCCCATAGCTTTTATGGTCATGCGACAGCATTGACACTGGCTGGCCAACTGTAAAAATCAAAATAAAACCTTTTGCGGCTGTGGTCAAAGTTGAGTGGGTCACTAAACTTTTGCGCCTAACGGCTCTGTAACACGAAAGCGCAAGTGTGTGTGCGCGCTCGTGTGTGTGTCTGTGTGTGTGTGTGTGTGGGTGTTGTGTTTATGTGCACGCAATTAGCGTTGACTATGACCACAAGCAGGAGTTGATTGACATTGGTCTGCAGTGGTCAGTGTCCCCTTTCAGGGCAGTTATCAACGCGAGGGCGTGGCTAACTATATTTGTTTTGTCACCCTTTATTACACACGCCCACGCAACTACACGCTGGGAAACATTCTTAATATCTGAGGCATCAATCAAGCGAAAAACGCATGAAAGCGCGAGAAGATTGCAAAGATTGCATTTAAGACATTTTCAAATTATGAATAATTTGTAATTTCAGTAGCATTCGCATCGGACCGAATCACATTTATAAATCACATTTAATAAATTATATAAAAAGTATTTTTTTCATTTCAATAAAGTTTTCCTCTTTTAGTATTTGCCATTGTTCTACTTCGCGAATTTCGCTCAGTGTAGGCAACGCGAGAGATAGACAGTAATAATATATGAATATTGATCCTTCCTGGGGACAGTTGTCCTGGCTGCGGCCAGCGACTATTATTAATGGCCAGTGCAAAGCATTTGCATGCGATTCTAGTTTCAGTTCTCATTGCGAGGCGCTGTCAGACGGACAGCTTGAACGTTGTCTCCTGCAAGTGTTGCTGCGCTCCCACAATCTCACCCATAAACATACACACACTCTCACTCACACACACTACACACACTCGCGAGTATTCAAAATCAATATTAATGAGCCATTAAGCGCAGTCTCAAGCTGCTTCTAATGACTGAGTTTTCAGCTTAGCTTGGCTTGAAGCGGAAATTGAATAGCCACAAGTTAGAGCGATTCAGAACGGATGTAGCCCCAGCGCCGAGCAGGAAATCGCATTAGCATTTGCATCAGCATCCAGTGACTCAACTGATACAGATTCGATTAAAAAGTCAGAGACCAGAGAGCAGAAAAGCCCTCAGCCCGGAACGGAAGGTTTAGCGTAATGTCTTGCGCCTTGCGCCTGATGAGCTACCGAGCATGGGCTGCTCCAATTCAAAGGCCACGACAGCTGTAGATGAGAGAGGAACAAAGACAACCCCTGCCGCAGTCGCAGCCGTAGCAGCAAGAAGGCCTAACGATATGGTCGCCTTGCCCAAGCAGGAGTACCGTAAGTAATCTTACTTTGCCTCTATTACCTGTGCCCTTATAATCAATAGAACTCATTAAGCAGCGCCCTCTGAGGCATTCACCATACCCCTCGACGACGCGGCTAGTGCAATACTTCCGCTGAACGACACGTTGCGGCAGCCGCCCAAACGACTGCAGCAGCTGATGCAGCAAGCTGCCGAAACAGAGCCCCTCACACTCGAGGAGCTGGAAGACAAGCAGCAGCGAGCCGAGGCGCGCCGCCAGGAGCTAATGCAGCAGAAGCTGGAGACCATTCAGAGGAATACACAGATGCTAATGCGGGGATATACGATTAAAGAAGATAAGCTCCAGACTCAAAAGCAAGAATAACGCCTATGGTTAGTGTTTCAGCACTAACAAGGCCGTTAGCACAGGGTCTATGAAATAAGATCTCCATTTGAATGTGTTTGAATGCATTCAGCTTAATTCAAAATTAATTACTCACAATTAATCAAAATGGAACCTTTTATATTGAATACACTTCCACACACTAATGCACCCATTTACTATAACGGAATTCAAATAAATGTATAAATCTTGTATAAAGATTATATGTAAGAGCAAGTAATAAAACTCTAGTGGAGACTGTTCCAAAAACTCTATGGCCATATGTATACAGATACATATATAGCTTTTTATACCCTGAGCCCATTGAAAATGGGAAATCAGGGTATAATGGTTTTGTTAAAAGTATGTAACAGGCTGAAGGAAGCGTCGCAGACCCCACAAAGCATATATATTCTTGATCAGCACAAAAAAATAAGTTGATTGAGCCTTATCCGTCTGTCCGTCCGTCCGTCCGTATGTATGAACGCATCGATTTCCGAAGATACAAAGGCGAACTCTCTAGCCTCTTTTTGTGTTAGGTCCGTATATTGCGCGCGCAGTACGAGTTTGTTTCAGAAATTCGATAACTTGTATATTTGCAAAGTTATCGATAAACGAATTTATCGGGAACCAGTTATAAAATTCTAGCTAATTCATCTTTAGAGTTAGAGTCTCCAAGTCTTCTGCATATATATAGATACTAATTTAATACAATTTTGGTTTTTGTTAGATTCCGATCCCCACTTTGCCCCACTACCCCCAAATGTGAAAAAAATTCATTTCAAAAACTAGAGACATGCAGTTTGGTTTAGCATATAGATATGAATATCATAATCATAATCTGAAGATATCAATACGATTGTCCATCTAGAAACACAATTAATAATCATCAAAGTCTTCTCATCAAAATCCATGCGACGCAGCAGCAAAGCAGCGAGACAGCAAGACGCTTACAATGCTTACACACATGCATACACACATACATGCATACAAGCGTAGATCAGCGTCTATGTGTGCGTGTGGTTTTGCATGCGTGCAGAAACGAAACAAATAATTCTTGCAATATTATTCGTTCGAAGAAGGGCTCAGAGGATTTCGTAGTCGAGCAGACTCGACTACAGCTTTCTTACTTGTTATACCTTGAACCCATTGAAAATGGGAATTCATGGTATAATGATTTTCTGAAAATGTATATAACAGGCAGAAGGAAACGTCACAGACCGCACAAAGTATATATATTCTTGATCAGCACAAAAAATAAGTTGATTGAGATCTGTCCGTCTCTCCGTCAATCCGTCCGTATGAAAGTCGAGATTTCGGAAACTACAAAGCTAGAGAGCAGCAATTTCACATGAATACTCGTATGTCCGTTACGCATTTCAAAATTATCGATAAAAATCGCAAATTCGTTTTTCTTAGGTTTTTTGAGTATATCTTCTACACCGTTTTAGCTAAAGACTTCAAATATATGTATATTATATATTATATAAATATATTTATATATATTATTATTTATATTTATGTATATATATTTGAATAGATATTATGGATACGCAAATTTTTTAATTTTTAGATTTTGGATGCCACGCCCTCAATTTGAAAAAGACTCATTTCAAATACTAGAGACTTGCAATTTGGCACATAGATAAATTTACATACTCTTGATCTACTCAAAAAATTCAAAATTCAAAATTCATGAAGGCCGTCCATCTAGAAATGGAGATATAAGCGTCCAAAATTTATCCCAACCCGCCCCCAAGCCACGGTAGCAACTGCGCAGTTAGTAGAGCATTAGCGCGCGCTCATACGTTCGTAAAGAAGAAGAGTATCACATATTTGGCAGGGTTCAGGGTATCTGGTAGTCGAGCCATCTCGACTAGAGCCTTCTTACTTTTCCCCATGGATTATGGCACCAACCTCCGCTCTGGTTCCTTAAAACCGACTTTGGTTAGCATGCGATGTAGGAGAAGTTTGTGAAAGCAACAGTGTCCAAGCTTTCCAGGCAGGCTCTTTTTGAAGACTATTTGTAATCCTACTATGGATTGGATACGTTGGATTCGGGCATCTCCTCCATATTCTCTTTTAACTTTGCGTTTGAGCCGAAAGAGATTAGCTATTATAGAGGGAAGCTGTTGCTGTCTATATACTGCACTGTTATGGACATAAAGCTGTTGATCGCGTTGTCAATGTCATCTGGATCTTGGATGCCCGCATCTAGATCGTATCTGATGTGCCTCAAATACCTCTATATTGGCGCCACGGCTCAGGAAACAACATTGTTGTGGCCTGATCAGAACCGTTGAGTGCAAGTCGGCTTGCAGAGGAATGTGATCTTATATTGGATCTGGCGCACTTTCTACTATCAAAAATGAGGAGTTGTGAACTGGAGGAGCTCGCTTAGACTTTTAGCATATTTTTAGTCCATATTTCTTATGAATATCGTAGGAGCAAGCCGAAAAAATATATACATATATCATATGCTGACACAATTTCATTGATACTCCAGGGTTCCATGAAGGCAAGTCAATAGAAAGAAAACAATTGTAAGAATCGTTTCATTCACATTGTTTTATTGTTAGCATTACTTTATATGTGTTTTAAATTGTATTATTATTATTATTTCATACATATATCGTATCGTAGTATATTTCCAAACAATTTGATTGTATGCAATTAGATCTCATCCCTCATCAATATTGTAGCTACCTAGCCACCTGGCCACTGTTGTTGCGCTGACAAATTGCAAACTATGTGATCTAAGTGATCTATATAATAAATTTGGGATTGTTTGCAGAGATAGATGTATGCCTCACTTGGATGTGTGCGTGGTTGTAAATCATGTCTTTTGGATTCTAGTACTTTTAATTTCATATATGGTTTGCTTTAAACTTTAACATTAATTTCATATATCTTATATGGTACATTTATATATTTATATATATATGTATATATACTCGAGCTGTGCCATAGAGACTACAAATGTTGCTTTGATTTCAGCGTTTGGATACAACGTCGACGGGGTTATCCAATTTATTTTGTTTATCTAGTTTAAGTTAACTACAAATTGATAAAAAGGATTATTTCTTTTGTTCATTTCGCTCTCACATTGCGTATCGTCTATATATGTACTTGTGTGTTTATCTTCGGCTTAAGCTACAGAGTTTTTCGCATTTGCCATATTAAATATGCTATATAATTTGTATATGTGTGTAGTTTCTCAGCTTGTTGGTGCATTGGAACAGACTCTTCACTTGAGACCCAATTCGGGGCAGTCGATGGTGATATAAGCCAGCTCAACCTAACTGAAGCCCATAATCATAACCCTATCTCTATTGCTTAGCAGGTTCGTTTCGCAAATTGTTCAGTGATGTGTTCCTCCACGGCACAACCTTTTGTTAAGCATATTCAAATATTCGGCAATGACGGTAAAAGAATCTTTATAGTGTTTTTGTCTAAAACTCCTCTCTACC
The DNA here is from genome assembly GCA_035045845.1 of Drosophila buzzatii. NCBI lineage: Eukaryota > Metazoa > Arthropoda > Insecta > Diptera > Drosophilidae > Drosophila > Drosophila buzzatii. Next base: position 1,287,253 of record JAWNOS010000317.1, read on the forward strand.
GTTTGTCTCTCTTTCTGTGTCCACTTTCCCGACTCACTATCTGTTGGCAGTTTCCACAACTCTGAAATTTTAAAAATTACCCAATAGTTTTCCAATTCATTCTTCTACCCGCTTCTACCCGCTGGGCCCCCGACTACCCGGTCTTGACTGTGATGCGCGCCTGATTTGCTATTGATTTTACCATCTGCTTCGATGAACTTTCAATCGCCTCTTTAGTTCATTGGTTTTTTCGTTTACTTGAGTTTTTCTCTTCTTTTTACAAAGTTTCAATCAACAGTTACAAAAGTTTGTTCGCAGTAGTTGAACTATGGTGGGTTACATTCTTAATAGATACATATTTGTTGTTTTGTTTCTTTTCTTGTTTTTTTTTTTTTTTTTTTTTGTATTGTTTTTTGTTTTTGGTTTATGTTTTGTTAAATTAATACTGTAAACTTGTATTCTTGGCGCATAGTTGATGTTTACTAGGTTTGCTTATTTTGTTCTTTGTTCGCCTCTCGCTCGTCTGGTACTTACACATTTAATTGGTTTTCAAAAGGTGGTTCAAAATATCAAAACTTATCAAAAACACAACGAGCAGTACAATCACATTTCGCCCCATCTTTCCCGGCAACAAGGCCAATCAAAATCTTTAACTCCGCATCGGCCAAATAGCATATTCCAACTGGAAAACGTGCCCCCTGCGAATCGTTGCCCGCGGCAATTTGAACTTTATTAAAGCTTTTTCGTTAATTTTTTTTTTTTTTGCTAACATAACAACTTAAAGTTTACCATAGGTAAATATATATTTGTTTTATGTTAATTATATACGTATATTTATATAATATATTCCAAATCGTAATCGTTTATATATATTTTAAATTCTTGTTGCATGGTGCAGGTGCCTACCTAAAAGTAAACGCCTAACAAAATGGATTCTTATGTGATGTGGTTGCTTTAAGTTAAAGCATCGAGAGCTGCTCAATATTTAGTGTGAATGTTGAATGCTAATGTCGAATGTTGATGCTTAAAGTTAAGCTCGTAATGAAATCATGTGATTTGTACATATGCTAGGCTTCATTTATTTATTTGCACGAAATAATAGTATGCAAGAATTTTTCAAATGGAAGACGTTTTTCTTTCAATTTAAGCTTGACAAGACTTATTTGTCCTCCCAATGAAATATATATTCAAAATTGGATCCGGCCTAATGAATCGAATACTTATAAATGTCATGAATTAAAAAAAAAAAAGATATATATATATATATATATTGTAAAATAACATAAAATGTTTCTTGGATATTTTCAATTCATATGTACATATATATCATACATATATATAGACCTAAACTGGATTTATTGTTCACGAACATTTGACTGATGGAAAACTTATTGAGCAGCCCAAACAAATTGTATGGCACAATGTGCATATAGATAAACACATAGATATACATATATATTTATTCATATATATATACATATATATTCATTTATTTATTCTTATATTTCATCAATATGTATTGAATGAATTGTTGGCTAGACATCAAAAATCAGTACTGCTTGTCAGAGAGTTACGTAAGCCTAGTTTTGGTTTTCGCTTTTGCTAACAATTTATTATTTAATCATTTGGTTTATTTGTTCTTGCTGTGTTTGTTGTTATTTTTTTTTATTTATTTATTTATTTATTTTTTTTTTTTGTTTGGTATGCAATTATATTTTGCGAACAACTATTATTGCAACGCGCATGAACTGAATTTTTGTGTTTGATCTACTTTGGGCATTGCGACGCCTTAGTTGTACACGCCTCTGACCATGCCCTCGCGATTGCGCGAGTGCCATTTGCAGGTGAGAATGCGTATGTAGGTGCGCCGGAAGGAGGCATTGCAGAGCGCATAGCACATGGGATTGATGGTCGAGTTGATGTAGCACAGGGCGTAGAAAAAGTCCCACAGCTCGGTGGGTATGCAATCCGAGCAGGTGGTCAGAGGCTTGATCAGAACTAGAATATTGTACGGGGTCCACGTGATGATGAAACTTAGCAAGATGGCCGACAGTGTTTTGGCCGCTTTCGATTCCTGCCGCTTCTCCTGCGACTTTTTCTTCTTTTTGGCCGCATTGCGCGCATTGAGTAGCGCATTCTGCCCGGCCGTCTTACCCAGCTGCTTTGGTATGACCTTCGCATTGAGCAGCCGCATGTCCTGCGGAGCATGCGACATACGTCTACCCAGCGGCAGGCTGAACTCCGAGTCTCGCGATGGTAAGGGACGACGCGTGGGGGGAGGGGCTGTCGTGACCACGCCCATGCTGCCCGTGCCAACGGCTGATACATCCTCATGTATCATCTTTATGGAAGGCCCGCAATCGCCATGGACGCTCTGATTGCCTATGGCGTTGTTGACGCCGCCAGGTCCGCTGCTGCCAGTTGCTGTGCTGCCGCCATCTGGCGGCAAGCGGATGAGTATTGTGTAGACAGAGTCCTGGCTAACCGAACGCGAGCCAATGCGATTTCCCACGGGAAGCGTTCGTGAATCACGCAGCGTACTGGCATTCGTGTTGCTGTTGGCGCTGCCGCCGTTCAGATTGCTGTTGCTGACAGCGCCACTAGCGCATCCACCGCCGCCTCCAGCACCATTACCGCTATTGATGCTGATGTTGATGTTGACATTACCGTTGTTGCCATTGCCGGTCGCGTTCACTTCCTGCATCTGCATCTGCGAAATGGAATTGAGTGGCGGACGCAGCGGCGTCGGCGACACATCCGCCAGCATTATGCTCGGTGGCCTCACCCCGCTGACGCTGCCGCCTATAGAGTAGTTGTCCCGCATGACGTTCATCGAGGTGCATCTGCGAACGACAAAAAGGACACAAAGGCATGTCGCTCTTTAGTAAGTTTCCACATGCCACAAGCCATCGGGTGCTCGACATTGACAAGCCTTACGCTGGCAAGCTACGACAACAACAAGAACAATAATCAAAGTGAAGCAGCGGATGCAAGCTGCTCCCTCCTACATAACCACACGCAAATCTCTTCATACAGGTGATTGGCGCACAGAAATGAATGAAATGTCAACGGAAAAGAATTCAAACTAAAGTTGGTTCAGTCGAAAGGCATTTGAAACAGAATTGAGATTAAATTTCTTCGAGATTCCATCTAATAAATAAATAAAGAGGAAGTGTTTTAAAGTAAAATAAAATTAGGCTCAATTAAATTGAACAAAACCTGATTAAACAAGTCAGAAAGCTCTAGTCGAGTCTGCTCAACCCGAGATACCCTCAACTCTTCAACCCTAAATAATCTCAAGTCGGAGCAATTGAATTTCATTTCAATATTGTTCGTTAGAGCGCGGCAATAGAGATCATCTCGTCAATGACAACCGCAATCAACATCCGGAAAGTGCCAGAGTGGCCCAGAATTGGTTGAGATGAAAAGACGAACAAAACCTAGAGGTAATTCGCCTCTGTTGATATTCACGAGAAGTGTGCAACAAATCTGGCAGAGCTCAGAAAATGTTTAATATGGATCAAACTGCCGAATTCAGAGCTACTGACAAGACATAACACTGCTCGATTACAGTTCGCCACCAGATACAATAATAAAATTTGTGTGTGATGAGAAAGTGATACCAAGAACACACCAAGTGCCCAGAAATTTTCAAAGAGGGTCCGTAATAATAGCTGATAGCTGATAGCTGCAATCGGATATAATGGAAATTCTTAATTTTTGTATACCGCATCGAATGGGTGCAAAAAACTATGTAGAATTGATGAAGTTAAGAGAGTTAAAGAAATATTTGGAGAAGATTACTACGGCGGGGATTGGATTTTCCCGCAGGATAAAGCAGCTAATCTTTGGGCATTTTTTGTTTTGTATTACAATTACTACTAAAATCAGAGATCAGAAGAAAAAAATATAATGCCAAGAGCACAGTTACACTAAATATACGCAAATGATTATTAAATAAATATTTCGAAACATTAATATATTAACTTGAGAATAAGGCTAATAATGCAATAATTCATCTTTGGGAATTAAGACTTGTGAAAATCAACAGTAATTGCAACTGCAAAATACCAAAAGCAAATGAGAACAATTAATAATAATAAGCAATCAAGATTATAGGAAAAGTTATCAACTAAAGTAAGTAAAGACAAAAAGGTGACTTGAAAAGTGCCTCAAAGGAAGGATTCGAAACTAAACAGCATTCAATTATTTATTGCGGTTACTGAACTGCAATGCGAATACTTTTCGGGCGCACTGTGGGCTATCTATTGATGGCTGTGCATGAGCGAAATGAAACCATTTGTGCGATGGCTTTTCCCTGCCTGAGGACAGGCATCAAGCAGCGAATTGGCATTTCTTTTGGGATGAAGTGCATTTGAGATGCGTGACATATACGTGCAATGTCTGCAGATACAGATACACGCAGCCACAGGCAAGCACACACACACACACATAGACGCTAATAGGTGTAAGCACGCTCGGTATACGTGTGAGTGTGGGTGAGTGGATGCGTGCGTGAGTACACGGGTGACTGAGTGCCTGGGTGGGTGCCTTGGTGCTGGGTGCCTGGGTGATGGGTGATGGGTGCCTGGGTGCGGTGTTTGCTTACTCGAAATTAGACGATTATAAAGAGAGTTGCTTTTTGTACTACCTGGAGACGGAGCTTTGTAAAGGAGTTTCAATTGTTACTGGTGTTGCATACCCTAAATCAGATGGCTCCTCCTGCTCGTAGGCAAAGTCGTCGGAATCTTCGCGGCCCGAATGCCACCACGCGATGCACCACTCCTTGATGCTACCAAAGCAGGAATATGGCTTTTTGATTGTATTGGTGCTCTTGATCTGTGCATATAAATATATATAAGAATGTACATATACAAAGTAAAAGATAGAAAAAGAGTATGAAAAACAGTCAGGGAATGCCTGCTTATCACGTCAACTTACGCTCGACTTGCGCGAGTGCATGCCATGATATCCCGAATCGATGACCATATTTGTCATGTAAACGCTTTCCGCATCCGCGGAGCTCTCGGAGCGCGGCCGTCTCCACGTGTCATGATCATTTCCGCCCAGCTGAGCAAACCCCAACAGGCCACCAGATGTGTGATTCACCACAGTATTCTCATCGCTAAAACAGAGAAAAAGGATGGAATATGATAATTGAGCGCAGTAGTTGATAATTAAACAAATGAAAGTGATCTAGTCCAGCCCTAGTCTCTAGCCATAGAACCTGCTGCGCCTCCTTCGGCCTGTGGAATATACTTTCAGCCTGAACTCTCATTCGCAATGTGTTGAGGGTATAAAAGCTTTCGCTTAGCACTCGAAAGTATGCAACGAAATAATCTAAACTGAAGCAACCACGATTCATAAAGCTAGTATATTAGTATTTATTATTATTATTCCTCGCTAAAAGAAATGAAATACTCATATGGGGTTTGGCACAAAATAATTTATTATACGTGTGTTCTTTAGGTATTTCATACATTGCTTAGTACGGGTTCGGCACTTATTAAATGAATAACAAGTAATATAGGACTGAGAAAATTGCAGAAGTCATAAAGTCCATGCCGATGAAGAAAGCACCTGGTTGTGACAGAATGTGCAATGCAACTGTAAAACCCCTACCTACTCGGGCGATCATCTTTATAGCTTCAATATTAAACAATATTTTTAAATAAATAAATAAATAAGTCTCTTGTCGTAGCCAATTGAGTTGGTTGCATAATCAGGGAATGTTGCATTTTACCGGAACATCAGTTTGGCTTTCGGGAGGGACATAGAACTGTGGAGCAGGTACACAGACTAGCGAAACATATGCTACTGCAATGCAGTGAGGAGAGACAGATTTTGATTATGGATTCCGGTGCCCACTTCGCCTCCACACCTCCAATATATATATCGAGATATTAATGTCAAGATCATAATCTGAACAGTTGAATGCGATTGTCCGTCTAGAAACAGAATTATTAATTAAATAAGTTATGCCAAACCCACGCGGCAGAGAAAGCGAGGCAGCGAGACAGCAGGACGCCAGCAATGCTTACACACATACAGACGTACAAGCGTATGTATAGTTTGTAATGCGTGGAGAATCGAAACGAAGCATTTTTGGAATACTATTCGTCCGAAAAAGGGCTCAGGGGATTTACAACTTTCTTACTTGTTATAAACTGCACCCATTGAAAATGGAAACTCATGGTTTTGTAAAAATGTGTGTCGAATTTGATTGATACCTTATTGGTTGCTCACATCTGTCAGATAAGCTATTACAGGCGCTGTATATATTCAAATTTAAATGTACTTAAAGCTTAAACGCAAACGTAAATGAAGCTCACCTGCTGTTGGATCGCTTACTGGAGTCCTTTTTGCCGGCCTGCAAATTGGGCAAGTCCTTTTGCCGCTTCTTTGTCTCCCGCCAGATGCGGAAATAGAGAAAGCACATGATCGTTACAGGAAAATAGAATGCGGCCAGAGCAGTGCCAAAGGTAATATACTGATTCGTCTCAATGAACTGGATGTAGCACTCGTCCTTGGGCACCGTGCGCTTGCCCTCGATGTAGGGCCAGCTGTAGATCCAGGGCGGCCACAGCAACAAGCTGATGCCCCAGGCAGCGCCAATCATAACGGCCGCCTTGTTGGTCGTGCGCTTGGCGCGATATGTAAGCGGCCGCGTGACACTAAAGTACCGATCGAAGCTGATGATAAGCAAATTCAGCACGGACGCATTCGATGCCAAGTAGTCGAGGGCCAGCCAGGTGTCGCACACGTGCGGCCCCAGGGGCCAGTAGCCCAATATCGTTGTGACCGCAAAGAGTGGCATTGAAATGGCGCCGATTGCAAAGTCGGCAATGGCCAGTGAAAAGAGAAAATAGTTGCTGATCGTCTGTAGCTGTTTGTCGATCTTGAACGAGATCATGACCATGAGATTGCCAGCAACTGTGACCGCGCTCAGAATCGCCGCTACGAAGCCCATAACAAGCATTGACGCCAGTGAGTACCTCGGCCCCTTCGTCTCAAAGCCCAGAGTGGAATTCGTGTGGTTTCCATACGAATCGTAGAAACCACTCGCTGCCGTTGAGGTCAAATTCTCGAGCAGCGCCGTCAGCAAGGTGCTGCTGGTGGTAGGGCTTATGGTGGGGCTGCTGCTGCTGCTGCTTGTCGTGGCAGCTGTTGTGGTTGTTGTCGTGGTTGTGCTCGTAGTTACGGTTTTAAACAACGGCTCCAGTATGCTGGGCGGCCCATGGGCAGCCAACGCCAAACTCATGACTGGCTCCATGACGTATGCGTGATATTTGAATCGCTTTGATTTTAATTTATTATTTTAGCAAGGAATATAGTATATCAATATATACTATACTCAATAGGTCAATAGGTCATATTGAAATATTTGCTTGACCTCACTTTTGCTTGTTTGAGTTGTTATTTCTAAATGGCCAAGCGGTCCTCTAGCTGCAGTTTCTGCTGTTGCTACTGATGCTGCTGATGCTGCTGATGCTGCTGATGCTGCTGCTGCTTATCCTCGTTGTATCCACGCGCTAGCTCTGTCGGCTGACTTCTGCGCATTATTGTACTGGCCCTGCAAAGACAGGAGAGAATCAAATAAATAACAATTAAGAAAGCTCTAGATCCCGTGAACCCTCCGAAGAACCAAAAATATTCCAATAATTATTCGATTCGTTTCTGCACGCTGATATAAGGCTTATACGCATATGCCCATGTATATATGTACATATGTACGCATTGAGGCGACTTGCTGTCTCGCTTGCTCTATCACGTGGGTTACATTACGAGAACTTAGTTGATGAATAATTCTGTTTGTAGATGGACAATATCTATAAGTCAAATCAAACTGTTTGTATCTAGTATTGGAAACATTTCTTACACCTTTGGTGGATAGAGAATTGGGGGTCGATATCAAAAATCGAATTTGTATTACATTATTGTCTATATATATGCAAGAACTCTTGAAGACTCCATTTCTAAAGATAAATGATAAGATACATGCTTTTAATTGATTGATTGATTAATATACGGACCTAACAATATAGACCAGAGACCCCGAATAACAGTTATCCGAAAAGTTGATATAGCCATGTCCGTCTGTCCGTATGTCCAGTTTGAACGCGTCGATTTCCGAAGATACAAAAGCTAGAGAGTTCATTCTTTTTGTGTTAGATCCGTATATTGCGCACGCAGTACGAGTTTGTTTCAGAAATTCGATAACTTGTATATTTGCAAAGTTATCGATAAACGAGTTTATCGGGAACCAGTTATAAAATTCTAGCTAATTCATCTTTAGAGTTAGAGTCTCCAAGTCTTCTGCATATATATAGATACTAATTTAATACAATTTCGGTTTTTGTTAGATTCCGGTCCCCACTTCGCCCCACTACCACCAAATGTGAAAAAAATGCATTTCAAATAATAGAAACATGCAGTTTGGCTTAGCATATAGATATTAGTATCATAATCATAATCTGAAGATATCAATACGATTGACCATCTAGAAACAGAATTATTAATCATCAAACTTTTCTCATCAAAATCCATGCGGCGCAGCAGCAAAGCAAGACGCTTGCAATGCTTACACACTTGCATACACATGCCTACAAGCGTAGATCAGCGTCTATGTGTGCGCGTGGTAGTCGAGCAGTCTCGACTACTGCTTTCTTACTTGTTCTTAGTTCCATTCTAGAAATGTCTAAGAATATTCTTTCCGAAACAAGAAAATCCAAAATTCTAAAAAAAATAATCTAAGAATATATGCAAAATTTCAAGTCCATATCTTTAAATTTGGAGTTTAGCCGCTAAATCGGCATTTGCGCCCATAGTGCAACACGCAGCAGCAACAGATAAAAAGAAAAACAAGTAAGAACGTTGCAGTTAGGCGCAACTAACTGCGAAATACTTTGTTCCCATAGGTGCATCTTATTTATTTAATAAACATTTAATTATCGAAATATTTCGGCAATTAAAAAACGTACATGGCAAGTGACAAACGTTTACACATGTACACACTATACGAGTATACACACAATTTTCTATGTATGCATACAAAAGTCTGCATGCCAGAATATTCTTAGAATTGTGACTGAATTGTGAATTTTTCGATCGTTATTTTAGCTTTGTCAAAATGCGATTTGGTTTTAGTTAGCAAAGCCCACATCAGGGCTATGCAAGCTATACTTAGGTGTGTGGGTTCGAATCCCGTAGAAAACATCTTTTCAAAATATATTATTTTTAAAATTTTTTTTATATTTGTATATTTATTATAAAAGGCATGCTGCCAATTGATAATTTATAAACGTACGCATATGAATTGTGCATTTAAGCAAAAACTAAAATAACTTTTCCGATTTGCCACGCTGCGTGGCAAGTAGTTTTTCTATGCATGCATATGTATACATATGTATGCATGTGTAAACAGCTGTTTGTAAGTGTATACACATCCAAGTGTGTATACATTGTTTTGTTTCGCACCAAGCTGCTGATCAGCTGGTGAGCTCATCAGCTGTGACTTTATTTATGTTTAGCTAACGATAACATGTTATTTTAAATAACCTGGGTTCGAGTCCCGCTGGAAACTTTTTGTTTATTAATCGAAAACTTATAAATTTTATTTTTCAAATTCATTAATATTTGTATATTTATGTTAAAATGCTTTCGGCCATCTTAGCAATTACTACTGAGCTATTATAAGCATGTATTATGCAGTTGGCCACAACAAATTTCTTTGCCGATTTGCCACGCCCCCAGTGGGCGTAGGCGCACAATTTTTAGAGCCGAGGCTAACATAACTGCAAAATTTGGTTGCTTACATTCCAAAAATGCGAAAATTACAGGGTATTTTTCGATATGCCACGCCCCCAAAGAGGCTGAAAAATTATTTTTAGGTCATCGATAGAGGATGACATTAGTAACTCAACCATCCAATTTTCAAGCTTCTAGCTCTAAAACTGTAGGAGATATAAACTTTTGCGGTTTGACACGCCCCCTGGGGGCGTAGCTATATCTACCATAACTTATTGGTCTTGGGTTGTCAACCCGAGTATACATGCCAAATTGCAAGTCTCTAGTGTCAATAGTGTTCAAAATATAGCACAATTTGAAAAATCACTAAATATTCAAGCCCGATTTGCCACGCCCCCAATAGGCGTAGACATATAACTTTTTGATCGATCTTCTTAGAATCACAACATTAACTTACATGCCAAATATCAGCGTTCTAGCTTCAACGGTGTAGAAGATACGTATTTCCCGATTTGCCACGCCCCCAATAGGCGTAGATATGTCCGCCATAGCTTTTTGAACTTGAGTTGTCACCCCGAAAATACATTCCAAATTGCAACTCTCTAGCTCATCATCTAGTATGATAACTTGCCTATGGGCGGAAGACTTTTCCGATTTGCCACGCCCCTAGTGGGCGGATAAGGAAAATTTTTACATTTTATAATTCGGGAGCATATATGAGTATATGTTCCAAATTTCAAGTCTCTAGCTCTAATAGCGCCGAAAAATATTGCGTTTATACGTTCATTCATAGACGGACATTGCACAAACCCAATATACTTTTTTCCCTTTGGGAACAAAGTATAATAATAATTTTTGAAAAAATGTTTTTAGCGGGATTCGAACTCACGCACCTAAGTATAGCTTGCATAGCGCTTACCACCAGTACCACTGCCCTGATGTGGACTTTAAAAATAAAAAACAAATAAGCCATTGCTAGAGCGCATTTTGACAAAACTAAAGTAAAGATCGAAAAATTCACAATTCAATTGCCAAGATACTATTTGGATTATTAAATGTTTATTAAATAAATAAAGGTACCTACGGCGCCTAACTGCAACGTTCTTACTTGTTTTATGCTGAAGAATATATACTTGATGGGGTCTGCGACGTCTCCTTCTGCCTGTTACATATGTATATTTAACAAAACTATTATAACCTGATTTCCCATTTTCAATGGGTTCAGGATATAATAAGAAACAAGACAACTGAGAATTATGAACTGACGTAGGTCTTTGATAGTGGCAGAAGCCCCAACACAAGCCGCCCAATGGCAAAGAAAATACATTCACCGAGGCGGGTACATGGCGTGGCAAGGGTGAGAGTGGGAGTGGTATGTAGAAGGGGAGGAGAAAGAGAAGGAGCAAAGCCGCCTGCGGTCGCATTGCTTTGTGCTTTTTGCAAATGACATTTTCAGTGTGATTTGTTTTAATGAAAATGTAAATGAAAAACTGCTTGAATGCGTTTCCTCAGCAGGCGCACAGTAACAGATAAACATGCCACGCCCACGCTTAGCTTTATTTTCATCTGCTTATGGCTCTGCCTTCTCTTCTGCTTCTCCTCCTGCTCCTGCTCCTGCAGCTGTTGCTGTTGCTGTTGCTGCTTGTGGTGTTGTGCCAACAATGGGAGAACATGCAACAGTCAGTGTAGGCAAAAACTTGGCTATCGACTCGAATACAGGCGCAGTTCCACGGTGCCTCCTCGCATACCCCTCTGCCAACCACTCCTTATTTCCGAGCACTCTGCCACGGAAATGTTCAAAGCGGCCTTCACTGACACTTTGCAAAACTATTGATGTCATTGGCTGGCTACATAAGCAACCCATCCACTCACCCACTCACCCACACCCGCACACACATTGTGTTTTGATTTGGAAAGTTTTTCAATAAGTTACACTTACGCCGCGTGGTGCGAGGCGATTCTCAATGCTTGCCTCCCTCCCTGATGCTTCTGATATGATATGCAGCCTGATTGATTCGTATTGAGTCCATTGGAAGTTGTGGACCATTATTTCAGCCACGTTGGCAGCACTCAGCATTCACTATTGTTGGGCCGCCTCAATGCTCGAGCTTTGTCCGTGAAATGTTTTTCCTGCTCCTATGCCGCCAAACACAAATCACGCCTAAAATATGTCAGAACACATTGGAGGATACGAGCATCAAAAATGAAATGATAAGATATAAATGAAATAATATAAGTTTATAATTAAATTATGGATGGGACTTTAAGCCGAGGCCAAAGTAGATTTGAGCGGGAGTATGTGCTATTGTCCATACTCAGTAGCAACAATCAAGTTTGGGTACAATTAAATTAACTGATAATGCAAAAGCTTTTAGTCAGCCAATAAAAATACGAAAGTCCCAGCAAATTAAGCTGGAAAATTCAATCCTAATTGCGTTTCACACTATATTGAAATCCCTCTGAAACCTTAATCCTTAATTTGTTTCCATTTATCTTCAAATTTCCTTTCATTCAACACCAACAATACGAATTTGAAATGTTTTCATTCTGGCCAGAATTGAATTCAATAATATTTTACAGTCATGAAGCATTTTAATAGAATAGAGTAAATTAATATATAATACCAGCCGAAGGCCCCTGATGCCAGTGCTTAGTCTTAAATTAGAGTTAATTTCACACTAACTGTAACTTCTTAATAATAATAATATATAATACAAATCAATCTTTGTATACCCTGAGCCCATTGAAAATGGGAAATCAGGGTGTAATGGTTTTGTTAAATGTATGTAACAGGCAGAAGAAGGCGTGGCAGACCCCATAAAGTATATATATTCTTGATCAGAATGACGAGAAAAGTTGATATAGCCATGTCCGTCTGTAGAGAGTTCATTCTATTTCTGTTAGGTCCGTATATTGCACGCGCTGTACGAGTTTGTTTCAGAAATTCGAAAACTTGTACATTTCCATAGTTATCGATAAATGCAATGCTCACACACAAGCGCAGATCAGCGTGTGTGTGTGCGCGTGATTTTGCATGTATAGTTTCTAACGCGTGGAGAATCGAAACGAGGCAGTCTTGGTATATGATTCGTTCGCAGAAGGGCTCGGGGATTTCGTAGTCGAGCAGTCTCGACTACAGCTTTATTACTTGTTCAATTATCCAATTTACTTTGACCAATCCTTCTGTGTGAAAACAATGACTTGTCTATGTGATACTTGTATTTTCAATTGTAAAATGGGACATATGCATATGGATTCTCTGATTTAAATTTTAGAAATGTGTCATAAACCAAGGGCAGTGAGTATACTTAGTATATAAGTAGACAATTTGACTGCACCATTTGAGATATATATATATATATATATATATTTAAATATATTTTTAACATACTTCTGGTCAGAAGTTTCCTTAACAAATTGTGGAAGCTGAGCAAGTTTTCAAAAGGCACCAAATAACTTATGAAATATATAATTAAATAATTGATTAGCGGAACGAGGATAACCCGAAATAAAGAGTTTATCCATGAACACAAATAGACAAATAGGGCGTTTGGTTGAGGGACGTTAAGTTCAATTGACTAGCACGCGTTTTATGTTAAAAGAAGAACATTGAATTAACTTATTTCTCCCAGAAGCTGCAGTTTGGCAGTAGCCACTCTAATGGCAGCGAGAGCAACTCGAAATTGTGTGACACGAGAGGTATTCGTAAAGTATGCTGAATGGAAGGCAATTTAAAATGTATTTTAAAAGCGTGCACGACAGTAGGGAAATGTTCTACGAAATTAGAAATTATAAATAAAACCCGAGCATACAAAATGAAGAGGGGTGCGCTCAGAAGGACGCAAGTGTTTAACTTGTAGCTTTCCAAGCTAAAACTAAAACTGCAAGAGAAATTGAACACGTTTTCGCCTATAAACAAAGTTTATCGTCTTCGCTTTTCAGCTTGCTTTGGCAGTTCACACGGAGTCGGAAAAAAAATGCGCGCGAGAGAATAAATCAATCACAAATTCGAATATTTTGCTCAATTAATGTCTGGCACAAACCCGGTGGGTGGGCCCAGAGAGGCGGGCGAGTAGTCAATAAACAAACAACCACATGAAGAGCTTTCCAAATTCAACCCAGTCAGGAACAACAGCAGCATGAGCAACTGCTAATATCGCTTATTCTACGATATCGCTGCCTCGCCTCTGCTAGTGTGTGCTCGTGTGTGTTAGCCTGGACAATCTTTGGCCACGTCAGCCTACACTGCAACTGTCGGCTTAACGTAACATTCAAATCATGGCGATTAATCGCATTGCTTACCCAGCCCGTAAAAAATGGATTTATAATAAAAACGCAACAAACACACTAATATATATATCATATATATATATGTATATATATATAAAATATATGGACAAGTGAGCAACCGACGGCTATCCACGGCATTATGTTTGCCAATTTATTTTATGACAGTTTATGACAGTTACACGCACACACATACACACTCACACATCACACAAACTTACGCACACTTCAATTCACACACATATATAGAGCCTGATCAGCAGCTGTCTTTTTTATACCCTGAACCCATTGAAAATGGGAAATCCGGGTATAATGATTTTGTGAAAATGTATGTAATAGGCAGAAGGAGACGTCGCAGACCCCACAAAGTATATACATATATTCTTGATTAAGTCGATCTAGCCCTGTCCGTCTGTCCGTCCTTATGAACGTCGAGGAAACTACAAAAGCTAGAGAGCTGAAATTTCACACAAACACTCGTATGTTTGTTACGCATATATCCAAAATATCCAAAATCGAAAATTCATTTCCATTTTTGAGGTATTTGTATATTTAAATAGATATTATGGATATGCAGATTATGTAATTTTCAGATTTTAGATGCCACTCCCTCTTCGCTCACAATTAGAAAAAAAAAAAAAAAACTCATTTCAAATACTAGAGACTTTCAATTCGGCAAGTAGTACATACATTTAGATCTCTTAATCAACTCAGAAAATTTCGAAATTCGTCCAAAGTTCAGCCCAACCCGCCTCCAAGCCACGGCAGTAACTGCGCGGTTAGCAGAGGCGCGCTTACACGTTCGTAAAGAAGAAGAGTATAATTTTTTTTTTGCAGGTTTCAGGGTATCTCGTTGTCGAGCCGTCTCGACTATAGCCTTCTTACTAGTTTTATATATGGTTTTATGTAGAATTTTATATAGTTTCCCCTGCATTAAATGCGGGCGCTGTCAGCTAGATGAACACACACGCACACACACGCACACACACACACACACACACACACACACACACACACAAACACACACAGTCATACATAGCCGCCCACTGAGACCTTAAGCTTTTAAAAAATATAGCAAACTAGCTGCAGACTTTTGTACGTTTGCTGCTGCTTAGCTTTTATGTTAATTTCTTTGCGCGAGTTAATTGCTGGTCTCTCTGACACTGGCCTTTGCTTGTTGGCGGAAATTGAATTGCCTGTTGGTGGATGCTGTTGGTGGCTGCTTGTGCTCGTGGTAACTGCGTTCACCTTATGCACGCGGCAGACCCAATACAAAGCATATTGCGAACTGTTTGTCGCGCCCCACCGACCCGAAACGAGAGCACTGTGAACAGTAACATCAACGGCGTTCCTTCGCACACACGCACCACACTCGCTCTGCGTCTCTTCTGCTCTTGCTCTCATTACTTACATGGGTGATTACGTAGCGGCGCAATCTCTCGTGCTTTCGTACTCTCTACCAAACTCTCTCGCTCTCGCTCTCTCTCTCTCGCTTTTTAGCTTTGTCGTTTGCTTTGTAAGCGTGTTTCAACTCCCACCACTGTTTTGCTTAGTTGCGAGTGCTCAACGTATGTTGTAGCGTTGACATTGTTGTCTTTGTTGTTGTTGGTGCTGCTCTTTCTGCGGGATGCTGCTGGCTGCTGCTGCTGCTACTGTTGTTGATTTTGGCCATTTGCCGCTCCCAAAAGTCTGCTTTGTAATTTTTCGTAATGTGCGCGCACATCTTTGCTGGCTTCAGTCTCGGCGTAAGCGTCGCTGTTCGGCTCTATTCATTGCGCCTATTTTTTTTTTGCTTCGCAAATTTTATTATACACAATGCTAGCCACTGCGCCAACGTTGACGTCGACGACGCCGTCAACGCTCTGACCCGCTTAGCGTGTGTGCGCTGGTCCCAAAGTTTTTACATTCGGCTTGCTTTTAACATTGTAATAAAATTTATGCTTTGATGTTATAGATACAAATACACTGCGATTTGCTGTTAGAACGCGGACTTGAACAATTGGTTGAAAAATGCACTCCCTTACGCGACAGTTCCGCCTTGTCGT
The DNA here is from genome assembly GCA_035045845.1 of Drosophila buzzatii. Classification (NCBI taxonomy): domain Eukaryota; kingdom Metazoa; phylum Arthropoda; class Insecta; order Diptera; family Drosophilidae; genus Drosophila; species Drosophila buzzatii. The sequence goes on from JAWNOS010000317.1 coordinate 1,303,311, forward strand.
TGAGGCCTTATTAATAAATTATTTATATAGCGTGCTTTTTGCTAACGTAAATCTAATCCGCTGTCAACCCAAACAAAATCGTTGCTATTTCCACGTTGCGAGCTGCACGCGTTCGTCGCCAGCTAGAGAGCTGAGCTGCTGATGAAGCCAAGCGCACGTCGCTAAATCTCGCCCGGGACTGAATTTAAAAGCTTCAAGCACATACCTCAACGGTACCGTTGCCGCGAGAACTACACACCACCAAATGCGCGCGCTCTCTCAGCTTTCTCTAACTTTCCCTCTCTTGCTCTCCCTATTTATCTCTCTCTCTGTCTGTCAGGAAGCTGTGCGAGCTTGCAACTGAGGATGTGGGTGTGCCTGCCTGTATGTGCGTATGTGTGTATGTGTGTGTGTGTGACTGCGTGTCTGTGTGCTTATGTGGCTGCGTGTCAAAACTGTTATCTTTCGCTTTGTGCTGGAATTTGTGTTTGTTGGGCAACAAGGCGAGCATCCTCAGCAACACCCTCAATAATGCCCCAGCTCGGCTAATGTGTGTGTGAGTAAGAAAAAGCGAAAAACTGTTACAATGTGCGCACATCTCTGTGTGTGTGGGCGCGTTTCGTATGCGTTTATACACTGTAAGCTGTGTGGAACAGGCATTTTCAATACATTCTATATAAGACATTACTGCATTATAAAAATTATAGAATTTTTCTTCTGACGCTTTAAATAGTTTTCGGTATATTAATTATGGTATTAGCTGCAGTGTCCACCAGACAGATATGCAGGACGATGAACATTGCACAAAACCTCTACAAAAACGAAGCAAAAACAAGTAACAATGCTCCAGTGCGTGCATATTAATGAATGATCTAACATAACTAGCAACAGCATCAGCTTTTAAAATACATATGATAAAAGGTTTATTATACACTATTTTCAATTTGAAAATGCATTTCGCGCGGTGTATCGTTAAGTTGCAGCAAGCAGAATAAGAACACAAAACAAAAACTAAATGGATAAATATGAATGAAATACCCGCAAGCAGCCAAGTGCAGAGCAGAGTACAAATGCTCAACTGCCGGACTGCTAGCTGCCTAGCTGGCTAGGTGGCTAGGTGGCAAGGCGGCAAGGAAGAGAAGGATGAGACTTTGCCTCAAGGAAACGTTGACTCAAGCATGCTTCTGTGTAACTGTAGCACAGTTGCTGTTTTTGCTCTTCATCAGGCTGAACAGCAGCAACAGTGAATGTCTGTGAATGGAATGATGGGGTTGATGACGATAGTGATGGCATATAGCACAAACAGACCACGAAGGAGTTGAATATTTCATGGCAACTATAGGGTTTTGGTTGACAATAAATTAATGTTAAAAATAAAATAATTAAAAAAGTAATTGGTAGATTGGCATATTTCCTTTCATACATACATACATATTAAGTGTTATACTAAACATAACTTACAAAATTATACATAAACAAAAATGAGCCAAATATAGCGTTACTTTATATTATATTTTATTATATTCGGGGTTTCCTTAAACAAATAACAAATTCCATTTGGTATTATTTTGGTTAAAGAGGTTTTAATGTTTTGACTAATTTTTAGTGTCATCATAGCCGATGTTGGCCCACTCTTCTTTTAGTCGATATCAGCGTTTTGTGACCCGGCGTTTCAACGCACTCCACAAATTTTGAATAGGGTTGATGTCTGCCGATTAAAACGTCGTTTATAAAACGTGTATGCTATAAACAATAAGGCAAATATAAGGACTTATTTTTGTGAGCTTTATTTCTAGGGAACATAGCATAACTTATATGTGTGTCCAATATCCATTTTTCCGAAAGCATTTTGAAAATACAGAATATTTTTTTAAATGTCCAGTTCCGCAAGTATAGATGCCCAATTTGTAGTCACTATCACTAATAGTGCTAGCTCATAATATAACAGCATATACATGTACATGTAGTCACGTGCCTAGTGGATACCAATATTCTCTATTCATTTCGTGAACGAATATTAACTTACAGACGAACATTCATATAATCCTCGTATGTTGTATATAGATGATTTTATAATAAATTTTTAAATTTAAGTGTTAAGAATGTATAACAATCAACAAGATCGATCATTTTGGTCCTTTTCGCATATATTTTCAATTTATTTTTTTTTTCTTGCATATATATATATATATATAAGTATAAGCGTTTACAAATATAATTATCTTTTATCATACTCTATGCCCGATAGATGTGGCATACAGCCGGGATAAAGGGTGATGTCAAATTTAAGATTAATGTTAACAAGTAAGAAAGCTGTATTTGAGACTGCTCGACTACGAAATCCCCTGAGCCCCTCTTCGAACGAATATTCCAAGAATGCCTCGTTTCGATTCTTCACGCGTAAGAAACTATACATGCAAAAACACGAGCACCCACACAAGCTGATCTACGCTTGTAGGCATGTATTTATGTAAGCATTGCAGGCGGCTTGCTGTCTCGCCGCCTTGCTTGCTGCGCCGCCACATGGGTTTTGGTGTGAAAACTTTATTGATTAATAATTCTGATAATTCTTCAGATAATGAATATATTCATCTATCTATCTATATGCTAAACCATACTGCATGTCTCTAGTATTTGAAATGAATTTTTAACACATTTGGGGGCGAAATTGTATTTAATTAATATATACATATATATATATATATATATATATATATATATATATATATATATATATATGCAGAGGACTTGGAGGCTTTAACTCTACAGATGAATGAAATATAATTTTATAACTGATTCTCGATATATTCGTTTATCGATAACTCTGGAAATATACAAGTTATCGAATTTCTGAAACAATCTCGTACTGCGCGTGCAATATACGGACCTAACACATAGCTTTTGTATCTTCTGAAATCGACGCGTTCACACATACGGACAGACGAACAAAACCATTATACCCTGATTTCCCATAACGGGTAAAACTCAACCTTTTGCGTTTTCTTATAAGGCGGAGTCTTCTGGCAAGTAAGTTAGGGTACGAAAACAGTTTGTAGTGATAGCTTGTTTACGACGTCTCCGACCACGAGTCACGGAAGATGGTGTAGTACCTATCTTGCTTAAGTGAATATATTCTTGTGTAATTAATTTATAATTGAGTGAGAATCCAGCGCTATTATGTCTTAATGAAATTGTCTCAATCATTTGTCAGCTCTAACATTCTTCACGGGTATTTCTTACGTGGTTCACAAAAACTTGTAATAGTCCTCATATACCATCATATAATATTCCTATGTATACATAACTGTATATAGGAGTAAGCACTCTACTCATAATGTGTGAATAATAAGTTTTCAAGTATATTTACAATAGCGATAAGGTCAGCAAAACATCTGTGTGATGGTGGATTTTGTTATTTCGTGTTTGGATATTTACTTGGGCGCTAGAGATAGGACATGTACATTGTTATATATGTATATATATATATATATATATATATATATATATATATATATATATATATATATATATATATATATATATATATATATAGTGTATATGTATATATAAAAGTATATATAATTGAATAAGTATGCTAAAATACAATGCAAAAGAGTTAAATTACGTCTTATGATTAAATTTAACGAACGACGCGCTGCTTGGCATTTCCCATATATATATATATATATATATATCTATATATGTATGGAGTGGGGACAGAGCCTATTAGACTTTGGAGATGATTGACAAATGTTTCATAGTTGCTGCTGCTGTTGATGCATGGCTGATGATAATGGCTGGCGGAGGTCAGCCTTCGGAATAGGAGCTTAGGCTACTGCGCGTGGATCCCGTGAAGTGATCGCGCTGTAAGGTATCGGTGGGCATAGAAACGATCAAGGCGCCGCCGTACAAGGTTTCCATCTCATCCAGCTGCTGCGCGAATGTCTCCTCCAAACGCTGAACACAATAAAAAACATAAATAACCATCATTAAGTTTAGCTTATCAACGTTCGATTATACGCAACAACAGCTTAGGAATACGTTTAGATATACAAAATTAAATTTGAAATTTGATATTTGGCATGCATATTAATAGCTAATTCAGTTCTATAAATACTTTATATGTAGAGGCAGATAAAGTTAGATAGTATAGAATTCAGAGCACTCTGGCCCATAGACTAACCTCTTGTTGCAGCCGCTGTTGAAGATGCTTTACGAATAGAAGAGCCGGCAAGAAAATGTATTTGTTTTTAACATAGTTCAGACATTTTTTTAAATTTTTAATTTTTTTTTTTTATGAAAAGCAGCGCAGTGTATGTGTGTGTGAATAATGAAGCATCATCAAAGTGAATATCAATGCATATAAATGCATATGAAAATGCATAGGAAGAAGGTATGTATATGGCATGTTTAATAAGTATTATCTTACAGTTTTCTTAATTTCATTTATAACTTTCTCTTTTTTGGTGTAAGTACTGTCTGCATTATAATACTGCTAAATGGAATGCAACGGTCGCAGGTAAAACCCGCAAACAATGTAGTATTTCATATTTGGCATCATAGACAAATCAATTGTTTTATTAACAAAATACAATATATATATATATATATATATATATATATATATATATATATATATATATATATATATATATATATATATATATATATATATATATATATATAACTTTGGCAATTTGTAATGGCAATAGTTCGAATAGTGTGCGTGTATGTGTATGTGTGAGAATGTATGTTTATATGTCTGTGTGTCTATTTACCATCAAAAGCAAGCCATGTTAATGGAAGGGAAATATATCGCACTTAGGGGTTAGTAAGGTGTATTAAGTGGAGGTGTTGTAATGAGGCGAATTTATAGATATTGTAAACGTTGTTGTTATATAATCTGCAATTTGTTTGGAGGATCTTTAAGCGGCCGATGCATCATCATCCAAGCTGAGCTGGCGCTGAGTTATGCGTGGCAGCCGGTACTTCGCCGCATACAAATCATGGTAGAAGTCATCTGTGACGATCCCGTTATGTGTGGGCTTTAGCGTAGAGCGCAGTTGAGGCTGCACCTCATTCAGAAGGGAGGCTGCCTTGAGTCCCGCATCGAATATCAGTTCGGCGTCGCTGCAGTAGCGAGTCGAAGTGCTCAGCTCGTGCATATTGTACATGGACTGGGCGCTGCTCAGCGAGGAGCGTCCACTGCTGCGACTAGCCAGTGACGGACGCTTGATCGCAAACGAGGTGGAATGCAATAGGTGCTGTGTGCGGGCCGTCAGTTTGGGCCCCTCATGAATGCGCAATTCAACAGGTGCTTCTTGAACATCGGGACGGCCGAATCGATTCGCTACCAGCCCCAACTCGTCTGGCGTTTTTGGTAGCGGAGCCTGCTTGAACGTACTCATAGTTGGCACGGCATTTGCTGCATCTGCGCTGCTTAGCTGAGGCATCGGGGTCACCACCTTGACCAACTCATTCGGTGTTGCACTTGTAGGCATTTTAGTAATCAAACGCAGATGTTGCTCTCCCGGCAAAGTGACAACGCTCGCACGATTGCATGTTTGCTCCCCACCGTCTTCCTCCTCGGGCAGCAATATATCGTTACGCATTTGGGCCCGTTGGTGCTTGTGCATGATTGGAGTACTCGGCACGCTATGACTCAAATCGGGTGCCGAGCCACGAAAATTACCACGGCTACTGCCTGACCCAAGCATTAGGAGCGATGAGCGCGATCGGGGTAGCTGCTGCTGATCGATAAACGTGTTTCGTGGCAACAAGCGAGCCGATCGATCATTAAATATGCCACGCAACCGCAAAGGCAGCTCCACCTCAAGGTTCTCAAACTCGCTTCGATTGGCTACGAGGCCGTAACGTTTCTCATGATCGTCGATAGCAGCGCTTACCAGGACGTTGAGACGCTGATCATTGTCGCAGTTGAGGTTAAAGTTGAAGTTGTATTGGTTAGCACATGCAAGGCCCGAGACCAGCCAATTGGTCAATTGGTAGTTTGGTTTGGTTAGTAGTGGAAAAGCACAGCGGTAAGCATTGTTTTAAAGAATATTTCAAATATATCGTTATCATATATATTTTTTAGTGTTGTAGGTAGTATTGAGTAGATAGAGTAGTAGGCCACCAAAGTGTATGCATATGCGTGGAGGTATAAAGAGAGAGAAGAAGTAGTTCGAAATATATATAATATGAATTTTAGATTGCATTATTGCTTTTTTTTTTTTTTTTTTTTTTTGTGGTGGTGGGTTCGTCAAAAGCAAAACGCATTACAGCTGTGATTGAGCAATAATTGATTTTGAATATAATAATATATTTTTATCTATTAATATATTATATATCTGACAATCTAATTATCAATTTGTCAGTCTGATTAGCAGCATATAAATATAAACAAGAATGCTCTACTCGAGACTGCTCGACTACGAGATACTCTGAACCCTGCAAAAAACTAATACTCTTCTTCTTTACGCACGTATAAGCGCACACTCTGCTAACCGCGCAGTTGCTGCCGTGGCTTGGGGTGGGTTGGGCTCTACTTTGGACACTTCTATATGGACGATCTTCATGAAACTTTCTCTTGTATTTGAAAATTTTTTCAAATTGGGGGCAAAGAGGGCGTGGCATCCAAAATCTGAAAATCTGCGTATCCATGATATCTATATAAATATACAAATTTGATGTCTCTAGCTTAAACAGTGTAGAAGTTACGTTCAAAAACGTAACGTAAGAAAATGGGATGAGAAAAAGAAAGAAAATAAACTCGTACTGCGTAACTAACATAGAGTATTCATGAGAAATTTCAGTTCTCTAGCTTTTGTAGTTTACGAAATCTTTGCGTTCATATGGGCGGACTACATCAATTTATATTTTTGTGCTAATCAAGAATATATATATACTTTATGGGGTCTGCGAAGTATCCTTCGGCATGATACATACATTTTCCCTTAATCATTATACCCTGAATTCCCACTTTCAATGGGTTCAAGGTATAAAAACTTTAAATCCGCTTGCTGGCAGAGCGCTACTAGCACATGTAAGGTTTATATCTTTCGTTAAAGTTAAGGTTTGTTAGCTATACCAAAACTTGTTTGTTTGTTTTCTCTAGAAGAAAGTAGAAATCATCATTTGAATAAATATACGCTTAAACTATCGAATATTTTCCAAGTAGTTCTAAAATTCAAAATGTATGCTACTCATAATTAACTTTTAAATTTTAAACGCTGATGTCGTTTATGACTCATGTTTTATCGTATTATTGCATTGCACAGGAAAATATCGCCATAGTCACTATAATAAGTAATTATTTTAATGTTGTATGGCATAAAATATATAATTGTGGCTCAATTATTGCTGAACATGTGTAACAACGTTAACACGTTTGAACGAACGGTCAGGTGAGAGACGAGGTCCAGATAAAAGATCGTAGGATAGCACAAAACACCACAGAACAACGCCGTATCCCAATAATAATTAATATTTACAATACTTTTAGAAATAACTTTAAATCAATCCAAGTCGAACTAAACAAAACTGTACATAGCACAAACACCAACAAAATGAGGTGGATATTTGTTTCTTTTCCTTTGGCTTGCAGGGTACTAGGACGGACAGGTATGGGGAAAGGGTCGTATCAGATACAGATCAAGAGAAGACAGGCGAAAGGGTTAAAGTCAAAGCGAACACTAGTTATGCATACCTGTTTGCGGGGCACTAGCTGCTCACGCCAATCTCGTAACTCAGCCTTTAGCCGCTCATCAATCTCCGAGAGCTTTGCATGCTCGTGTTCAACAAGGGCCTTGCGCTTCTCATTCTGCAGCTGTTCCAGTTCTCTACAATGAAATTTGAATTGAAATATTTCCAAAAGGCACTTTCCATTCTAGCTGTCTCACCTAATGGCGCTTTCACGCGTGGCACGCAACTCTTCTAATTGCTTTTGATGTTTGACCTCAAATCGACGTTCCTCCTGCATATAGCGTTTTTTCTCCTGCTCCTGGAACTATTTTAAGAAAAGTATCACTCATCAGTTGTTTCCTAGATCCTGATCGGCTATTAACATACCTTCTTTAAGCGATCGCGCTCCATCTCAGGATCGAGATTTATGGAGATGCGCAAGGATTCGCGGAACATGAGATCACGTGCCTTGCGTTCGGCTCGTATGCGCTTGGGTAGTGCGCGTTTCTCGAGAGTTTGCTTCTTCATTAAGTCCTCCTCCTTGCGCTGCAGCATGCGCTTTACTTGATCTAGCTCTTTTTCATGGCGTACGATCATTTGATGGCGTTGCATGAAGCACAGCTCTTTGACATGCCGCTTGGACAGTTGATGGCGTTCATGCAACTGCTTTTCCTCGAGTTCCCAGAGCAGAGCCTCGCGTGTGCGCATGGCATTCTGTTTCTGTTGCAGAAAATTACGATTTATGGTTGCCAAATGATCTCGATGCTTCTCACTGAGACGACGCAACAGCAGCTCGTGACGCTCTTTGAGCGAGTCAAGGAACGTGCGCTCCTTCTCCTCGTGATCCAACTCCATTGCTGTGCGGCGCTGCTTGAACTCGTCCTTCCGTTTGTCTTTTGGAAAAAGATCCACCTCCTGCTTAAGCAGCCGTATCTCCTGCTTAAGATTCTCTCGGAATATCTTAAGTTCTTGTTCCTGCTCGGAGCGAATACGTTTCGAAGAGCTTCGCAACTCATTCTCTTGCGTCTGTTCGGTTTTTTCGATTAGCTGCTTGTGTTGACGCGCAAGAGTTTCCATATCCGTATCATAAGTCTTCTCCAGTGACAATCGCTCCTGTTCGAAGCGACGATCTTGTTGCTCCTTCGCCAGCTGCTCCTTAACGTGCAATTCCGTTTGCTGCTTCTTTTCTTGCTTTTGCAGCATTTTCAGTTCGCGCAGTTCCTGTTTGCGGAAATCGTGGTCGTCATAGATACGTCCGTTATCCTCATCGCCATAGATGACGCGACTAGTGGTAGTGGTCATTTGCACGCCATCAATTTCAAATTTACGCGTGCGCTTGCGTGTCTTTTTGCGCAAATTTCGCAGCTCAATTTCCTCCTTTGTGAGTCCACTAACGCCTGCAGACTTGGCCGACGGCATCCGCGATTTTTGACGTATAATCACAACATCCGTCTCCTCCTCTTCATCAATAGACAGCGCCAACCTCTGATGGTGTAGGTTGTTGCGGTTGTTGCTATTGCTCAACGGAAGCGGCGGTGGCAACATGGTATGCAACTGCTTGTTATCCACCTCGTTGTGACTGTCCTGACTAGCATTGGTCCCAATACTGTCATTATCGCCGCCTCCGCTGGTTATCAGCACTTCAACGCCGCGTTTTTCACGCATGGAGCCATTCTCGCTTGACCCGGAGCCGAGGCTACTGTCAGGGGAAAGGCGTTTCTCTTGCTCATGCCCAGGCTTAAAACGGTTTACAATGATGCTGACATCCTCGGGTACACTGCCATTGGCATGTTGGCGCTTGCCGATATCACAGCCATCATTAAGCTCTTGATGACTGCTATCCTTGACCTTGATTACCTCATCACCAACGGTAACAACGGACACATGACTGGTGTCCATGAGCAAAAGCTGATCGCTGTGATCATGACTGCCCGATGCGGTGTTGTATGCCGAATCGTCGTCCGCGTACGATGGACTCACAATCAATACCTCACTCTCATCCAGCTTTCGTGCATGAACAGCACCTGCAGATGCTGTTGCTATGCCGCTGTCTTGACGTTCATTTACGGACAGTATCATAGATGACTGTTTTACCTGATCCCCAAGACTATCGTCCAGTGAAGGGAAATCTTCATCAGTAGATGATTCATGCATATGCCTGCTCTTATTTAAATCATTCGACACGATGATCACCTCATTTTGCGCCATTAGTGTTGATGGTTGGGAATTGTCAATGATTACTGGCGGATGGGTGCTTGTCACGACTGTTATTTGACTAACCGAGTCAAGACTGTTCGGTAATACCAACTGTTGAGCCGGCGGCGGCGGTGGCGGCGGTACCGATTGTTGTTGACGCAGAGCAGACGATGCATCGCTGCTGTTGATGGTTATTAATGAGGTACTGGAACTGAGCAGTGCGCCAGTTAGGCTACCCGAAGTGCTGCCCGAAGAAGCTACCGACTTCACGGATACAATGGAAGAGGCGGTCGGTGAGGGTGGCTGCGACTTGGGCTCCCCGGCATCTTGCCCAATGGTTACTTCAATGTCACCTGTGGACTCGGACACCAGTTTAGGTGATGCTGTTGTCACCACTTCCGATATAGACTTACTTTGTGGATTGGTAATTGTAACAGCAGCGGCGACCGCTGATGGCGGTGGAGGCGCTTTGCCTTTCTCCTTTTTGATGAAGTGCTATTTTAACGGTTTCAATATAATTAAATTAGGTAATTAGAAAATTTTCAGTGCACTATTCACCTTTTTCTCAGTATCAGATTTTTCATTTGTTTCTGCAATGTCCTCACATGATTTCCTTTGCACGGCAGCAACTGGTGTCTGGGGCTGTAACTGTGATTGTTGTTTCTGATGTTGTTTATCTGAGGCTGGTGGTATTGGCGGTACTGGTGCAGGCACCTTGATATGCGGTGCGGCTGTTTCGGATACTCCTGGCGCATACTCCTCCTTGATCTGAATTGGTTTTTCTGGTGTTGTTGCTTTAGTTGTAGGCGTTGTTGTTTTTGTTGCTGTTGTTGTTGTTGTTATTGTTGCTGCTGCGACTGCTGCAGAAGCACATGTGGGTAGACTGCTACTTGGTTGGGATTGCTCTTTAGAATCCCGCGAAATGGATGTAGGTGTACCTGGAACTTCATACAGAAAGAGTTCAGTAACTGCGATATAAAAAGTTTAATGGCCACTTACGTTTATCAATGTCTTGGCTCTGCAGTGAAACAGAGTCATCGTCCAGGTCGAGCTGGAGCGCCGAGTTGCGGGGTTCCTACACAAAATGCAGACAATTTAAAGTTAGCAAAACACAGAAAACTATTTTGTAACAGTGGTTCGCTTTAGAACGAAAGCTCCACTAAATACTTTTATACAATTCAAATCAATTGAAAATAAAACACATTTTTCTGGATACATTAGTATAGATAATTTAGTTAGTAGTACGCGCTTGTTCAACAGTCGTATGTGTATTATACAATTACAATACAATATATATATATATATGTATATATATAAAACTAAACTAACCAACTAAAAAAGGTCACTTAAATGTGAGTATATAAAGCATGATAAACATTTAACAATGCTGATAAAAGTAAAATAACTTTAATATAAATGTAGCGTGCGTTGAGCGGAGGAACGGCTGTCGGGGTCTTGCTGTAGAACGACTTACCAACCCTCTGATAGAGCGAACGCCGCTTCTCTTGGCGTTTAAGCTTCTAAATCAATTGTATATAATCACACACAAAAAATAAATAATAATCAAAACGATAACAAAAAGTTGCCGAAATAATGACGAGACAAAGAAATAACGCAGTTAGTTTAGATTTTTTTGATTGGGCATAGTAGTCGGGGCAAGCAGCGTGTAAAAAAGAGATATACAAAATATATAGAGAAAGTTAGTGTCAGCTCTAGCTCTGGATGAAATATAGGTGCAATTGTACTGGCAACAACAAAATATACAGTGAGTAGTTAACAGTATAACTAACCTCAGCCTCATCATCAACAACCTCCTCGACGACTTCGGCCTTGTACTCCAGTAACAAATCCTTAATCGGTTTCGCATCCAGATTGCAGTTGATGAAACTATGTTGAAGCAGCACGTCTGTTGAGGGACGCTGCTGGGGATCCTGAAAAAGCAAAATATACACAAAGCAGATAAGAGCTACATATTCTCATTGGTTCCAATAAAAATTACACACTTTGACTAAAGACTTTTTTAGAAAATCATTGAATTCCTTGCTCCATCTATTCGGATGATCCAGTTTGGGCGGCTCACTCTTTTGTATTTTAAGCAGCACACGCATGGGTGACATTTCACTATTGGGCGGTTCCATTTGCGCCAGCTCAATAAGTGTGATTCCCAGGGACCAAATGTCCACCTTGTGATCGTATGGATTATCACGAAACGTTTCGCACAGTACGAGTTCTGGGGCCATCCAGTAGGGCGTACCAATGAACGTGTCATGTTTTTGCATTGTGTGTTTATTCTTGGCCGAGACACCAAAATCAGCTGTAATTGAAAATAGGTAAATCAATTGAAAGTACACTTCATTGCAAGCCAGCTGCATACCTAGCTTGACGCCTCCCTCCATGGTCAGCAGCACGTTACCAGCCTTCAAATCCCGATGTATGACCTTATTCTTGTGTAAAAATGAGAGGCCCTCGGTCATATGCTTGCATACATAGGCGATCTGTGGCTCTGTCAGTGCCTTATCCAGTTCAACCATAATACTGTCCAAAGCCCCGCCGTCACAGTATTCAATGAGCATCTATAAAACAAGAGGATGCTGGTTTTTATAGACGTCAATTACTTTAAAGTTAATTAATAAGTTTATATTTATATATAACATACTGTTTTGGAAAGTATATTTAAAACTTTAATTAACATTACTACCAACCAGTTAGAAAGTATTTTATATGTTCCCCATTTTTCAAGACATACCGACTCCACTACACAAAGCTTATATTTTTTTTGCACAAACCGTTAAGATTTTTATTGAATACAAGCTGAGTCGATCTACTCCTGTCCATCTGTCCCAGGACGTAAGTCTATTCATCCGCATCTTAGTTAACAGTCTTCTAATTCTTGTAATTCTAATTCTAGCGCCCGTTGATCATGTTTGTATCCAGTGATCAATAATTATTACCATTAAATATAATCGATTACAAATGTTATCCAACTTCAATCATTAATTTTCTTTCAACCGAAGCAATTAAACTATTAAATACAAAATTTAGTCAATTGGTAAAAACACGTGGCTAGTAATGCTAAGAGTATGAATTTTAAATTAAAGTGTCCAATGCGACTTTACTTTAGATGCGCTACATAGAAAAGAGCAGTGAATTCACAAATATGTATACATTGCCCAGGAGATGCGAACCTAATGCATGACTTTTTAAATATTAATAATACGGGAAATTCGTGTAAAATACATATTCAAGCAATGAAGAATATTTAAAAACGCAGACCGTTCGGGGCTTAGGGTATTCCCTAGTCGAGCACCCCGACTAGAGTTTTTCTACTTGTTTTTATTACTCACGAAAGTGTTTCAGTCAATCCCCTAACTAACCTCTTACAAATGCCAACACATTAACATGCGAATTGTTATGACTCACCCATAGTTTGTCATCAATAGAGAATGCCTCGTATAGTTCCACAATATTTGGATGTTTTATCTCGGAGAGTATATCGATTTCGACCATGTGGTCACTTAGATTTTCTTCATCCTCGAGTGTGCACATTTTCGCGGCTGCGAACCGTTTGTGTTCTTTGTGCTGGGCTTTATAGACCTTGCCGAAGGCGCCATCACCCAATTCCCCTACCATTTCCCACAATTCCTTTGGGTCGGTATCCATTTTGATATTGTTGTAGAGTCGTTTTTTTTTTGCCTCTCCACCGCCACCGAGGTGGAAGACCTTCTTCAAATTCGTTATGAAGGACATTTTGTCGTGCTTCCTAACTTCCTTCTTGTTCATCTACGACTTGCCGAAATGCGAATGTAAATATTGTTTTTATGTCGGCCTCTTTGTTCTACATGCTGCAAGGTGCAGTGGCCACCGCCAAATTAATAGAGATTTCAATTTGGTGAAAGCTGAGTAACAACAAAAACAAACACATGCATCATTCATTGAGCTTGAGCTTCATTGATTGATTGAGCTTTGGTAGCTGTAGTTTTTTTTTTTTTTTTTTTTTTTTTATAACTCTTCTCGCTCACCTGCCTTTTCTAGTTTAGTTCTTAGCTGCCGTCGTCGTCGTCTTAGTACAAATAGAACTGGGCCAAAGTTTGGGGTCGTGGGTTTGGCTCTGGCTGTAGCTCTTGTTCGGCGACGACTGTTTAACGCTTCTGTCTGTTTATAATTTAATTAGCAGCTCTCAGCTCTAATATTTGTACACTACATAGAAACTACATAGAAAGAAACACATACGAATGGCTGCAAAATGATTACAAACGAGATAACTAAAAGTAGACAAAAAGAGCGTAACACGACTGTCTGTCCGAGTGCATGTATTTGTGCGTGAGTGTGTCTGTATCTGTCCGTGTGCATTTGCATGTGTATGAGTCTCAGTATGTCGCCGAGCTAAATCAGAGACGGAGAGTCTCAGTCTGAGACTTGGCTTTTTTACTTGGCTCTTGTCAGGCTTTTAATTTTACTTTCGTTAAAGAGCTTTTTGGAATTGGCACCAGTTTTACACATATGTATGCGATAAGCGCCCTAACTCAAACAATGCCATGCACAATTTGTAAACAACACGCGCACTCAAAGCCTCAGCCTCGTTTTATAGTTGCTCATTGATGATTATGCTGCGGCAGCCCATCAAACTGGACGGTATGTAAGCGCTTGTGTGTACATGTGTGTGAAACTGTAGACGAACGCAGCAAGCGACGACAGCAAAAACAATTACCTCATCGTCGCATCACAATCATTTTATCATATCAATTGGCTACACTAGACAAACGACACTCCCAGCAAAATTATTAGCATTACTGAACTATGCATGTAGATAAAACGGTTTTGCACTCAAATTACTAATTGCTTTTGATATTTTGTCAATTTCTCTCGCGCAATGACTACCAGTGTGACCAGTTCCGTAATTCCACAGCGACGATATGGCAACGCGCATTGCCTCTGCTATTTCGGCATATGTTAGAAGAGTGCAACTAATGTGTATGTGCAGTGCCAACAAGGGCAAACAGAAACAGCACTTCGGTACTATACACATGCACACAAACTAAAGATGATAACGGCATATCAATTGTTAGGAATTTTGTTATTTCAACTTATTTAATCACTCGCTGTTTTGCTGGGAAAAATAATTAACTTTTCACGTTAATTTGAAAATGTTTAGGCCTACGCAAATATATCGATATATCTAAACGTTAAGTTCGTTTTGAATTCACCGAATCCACAGACGCGAAAGTATTTTATTACTTTTTTCTTAATAGTATTAAGTAAGAATCATCGATTCATAATAACCACCTGATTATTGTACTGCAGAACTCATCGATAACACGTATGTAAGTTATTTTGTTTTCCTATGCAAATATCGCTAGCGATATTGTATTCACCAATCGGACATATTCGATATTTGACTCATCCCTAGTCATACTTTAAAGAAGAAGAATTTGCTTGTCATTTCGGTTGTTAGCCGCAGCGAAAATTGTAATTCTTACAAATACATTTGAGGCAAAACACAGGAATAGTACGCTGTGCGTAGTAAATCCCCAACACTAAAAATCAAGCAACAAATTCAAAATGCCATCGCTGGAGGTTAGCGTAAACAAAGTGATTGTCCACCCGCTGGTCCTGTTGTCGGTCGTGGATCACTTCAATCGCATGGGCAAAATCGGTAACCAGAAGCGCGTTGTTGGCGTGCTTCTTGGCTGCTGGCGCTCCAAGGGTGTACTAGATGTATCTAACAGTTTTGCAGGTAAGTTCATATATTTATAGATATTTGTAGATTTCTATTAATTTCCCAAATGGTTTTTAGTTCCATTTGATGAGGATGACAAGGACAAGTCAGTGTGGTTTTTGGATCATGATTATCTAGAGAACATGTATGGTATGTTCAAGAAGGTGAACGCCCGCGAGCGCGTTGTCGGCTGGTATCACACTGGACCGAAACTGCACCAGAATGATATTGCAATTAACGAGCTGATTCGCCGCTATTGTCCTAACTCTGTATTGGTCATCATAGATGCCAAGCCAAAGGATCTGGGTCTTCCGACAGAAGCGTATATATCCGTTGAAGAGGTGCACGACGATGGCTCGCCTACTAGTAAAACTTTTGAGCATGTGCCAAGCGAAATTGGCGCGGAGGAGGCCGAGGAAGTGGGCGTTGAGCATTTGCTGCGCGATATTAAAGACACTACCGTTGGCAGTCTATCTCAGAAAATTACCAATCAACTAATGGGCCTCAAAGGCTTGAATGCGCAATTGCGTGATATCAAACAGTATCTGCAGCGCGTAGGCGAAGGCAAAATGCCTATCAACCATCAGATTGTTTACCAGCTACAGGACATATTTAACCTTCTGCCCGACATAACCAACGACCAGTTCACTGGCACCATGTACGTGAAGACTAACGATCAAATGCTAGTTGTTTACTTGGCGTCTATGGTCCGTTCGATTATTGCTCTACATAATTTGATTAATAACAAGTTGGCCAATCGCGATGCAGAAGAGGGTAAGAAGTTAATTGAGAGCGACGGCAAGGATAAAAATAAGGATAGCAAGGATAAAGAGAACAAGGACACTAAAGATAAGGATGCCAACAAAAAGGCCGATGAAAAATCCGACAAGAGCAAGGACGAGGGTGGTAAGAATAGCAAGAAATAGGAGCGAAAGAAAAAACGCAAATCACGTCGAAAACGCAAAAAGCATCCGCCAGAACCCTAAACGACATTAGGAATGTCAGACATCAATAATTGTAGCAGCAGCGATAACAACTATAAGATCGGTGACGTATTTTTGGTCAGCTGAGTGGGGCGTGTTAAATGAAAAGGCATATAGGATTCATCTTCATAAAACATTACATAAATATATCGTACCTAGTTATATATATATACATATGATAATAAACGCAGCCAGATCCTCTTTAACTATTTTTTATAGCTAAGTACGCTAAACAGTAACTCAAGTATCTTGATGTGATTAAAATTTAATAATTTGAAAATTAAACGTGAATATTTTAATTATTGCGCAATACTCTCGAAATTAAAGAGCCGTTTTCAGATTTCCAGACATCTAGTTATGTTTATAAGAACGGAGAACAAGCGCAATAGGCAATCTGCCATAAGTCTTTCGATTTGTTATCTTTGCTAAAAAGCCAAAAAGAAATGAGCATGAGCATTTACGAGTTAGTTACGCAGTATGGTTAGTGGGAGTACGAGTTTACTTTTTTTTTTTTGATAACTCATTTCTTTTCCAAATTATTGATAAGAAATCGAAAATCATCCATCTAGAAATGGAGTTATAAGCGCCCCAAAGTTCAGCCCAAGCCACTTCAGCAACTGCGCGGTTAGTAGAGCTCACGCTCATACTTTCGCAAAGAAGAGTATTAGTGGTTTTTTTTTAGGGTTCAGGGTATCTTTAGTTGAAATTTGGAACATATACTCCTATATGCTCCCGAATTATAAAGTGTAAAAACTTTCCCGATCCGCCCACTAGGGGCGTGGCAAATCGGAAAACTCTTCCGCCCATAGGCCAGAAATCATACTATATGATAAGCTAGAGAGTTGCAATTTGGAATGTGTACTCGCGGTGGCAACCCAAGTTCAAAAAGCCATGGCGGATATATCTACGCCCATTGGGGGCGTGACAAATCGGAAATGAATATATAGTGACTTTTCAAATTGCGCTATATTTTGAACACTATTAACACTAGAGATTTGAAATTTGGCATGTATACTCGGGTTAATAACCCAAGATCAATAAGCTATGGTAGATATATCTACGCCCCAGGGGGCGTGGCAAACCGCAAAAGCTTATATCTCCTACAGTTTTAGAGCTAGAAGCTTGAAATTTGGATGGTTCAGTTCTTAATGTCCTCCTCTAGCGATGACCAAAAAATAATTTGTCAGCCTCTTCAGGGCGTGGCATATCGAAAAATACCCTGTAATTTTCGTATTTTTGGAGTGTAAGCAACCAAATTTTGCAGTTATATTAGCCTCGGCTCTTTCTAAGAACTGACCAAAAATTATGCGTCTACGCTCACCGGCAAAGAAGTTTGTTGGGGCCAACTGCATAATTCATGCTTATAATAGCTCAGTAGTAATTGCTAAGATGGCAGAAAGCATTTTAACATAAATATAAAAATATTAATGAGTTTCTAGTGCTTAAATGCACAATTCATATGCGTATGTTTATAAATATCTTATTATCAATTGGCGCTGGCAGCAAGCATTTTATAATAAATATAATAATATAAAATACACAAATATAAAAAAAAAAATTAAAAATAATTTTTGGAAAAAAAGTTTTTAAATGTTTATGTTTATCTCGCAGTTGTTGCGCCTAACTGCAACGTTCTTACTTGTGATTATTATTTATATATGTATGTATGTATGTGAGTGAGTATGTATGTAGGTGTACAAACATATATACATATTTAATTCATGGATTAAGTTCATGAAATCAAACAATACTTGAATTGGTTTTAATGGTTTATTTATTTGTTGTTTTGTCTTGGCACTCAATCCATATTCTGCTTGAATAGAAATTGATTCGACAAAAACAATTGTAGATGGCTGTTCCACAATTGTTTTTGGCATCTATTGTGCTACAGAGGCTTTTGGATGGGGTCTCGCTGAGATACATAGATACATGGTCAATGCATAGTAACATTCTGATAGCAAAGTATCATTTAGGTCAACAATTCTATTATTGATTTGTTAGTTAACGGGTTATACAATTTACTGAATTGGCTTCAGATTGAACTCTCTCCTTCTTCGACTATATCAACTTTATAGTTATAGGTATTATTACCTACATAGTTATATTATAATACACATATGTTTACATATTTATGAAATGCAATGCATTTTGCATATATTGCAAATATAGTTTTTTTCCTTTAATATGGGGTAGGCGAGCACATATTTAGCTAGTTTCAACAGTTGTTATACAAATATCATTATTATTTTATAAACCTTAAATATGTAGTTGGCAAAGAAAAGCATATATTCGCAGGTGTTTAGAAATGCTTTGCAAATGGCTGTTTACAAAGCATTTCCAGCTGACTTATTCTTCAAGTGATTTCATCTTTAGACCAACCACTCGCTGGCTAATGGAAATTTGAGTGGCTTGCAGCTGCTGATCCTCAGCGCGCTGTTATTGTCGTCGGCAGCAGTTGTGGGATTGCTAGAATCGCATTTTATGTTGGTCGAGCCGAGATTGGGACTATGGCTGAGACTAGCACTCGCATAACATATATTAATATCATTTACATTCCGTGTATTTGGGCTTGTGAATGATTCCCTCTTCTCTGCGTCTCCTGCACTGCCGTCGGCCTCTGTATAGCTAAGATTTGTATGATAAGCGTAGTAACTGTGTGGGTCCAGCACCTTATTGTTGCTCACTTCCGTATTTGCTGTTGTTGTTGTTGTTGTTGGTGAATAGGTCTTACAATTTAAACTATAGATGTTAATGCCGGTCCTGGTAGTATGTATATTCAAATGCACAGCATTATCATGTCACACCGAAGTGCCCTGCTGACCAGGCACAACCGAGCCACAGCTGGCGTCCGGTTTGAAAGACTGCTGCAGTCGCTCTTGGCACTTGCCCTTAGATGCGAAAAAGAACTTGTAGATCATGTACATGGGTATGCACAGCACAGACGAGCAGGTAACGGCCCAGCCAACCTGAATGCTCCAAGGCGGATAGTAGAACTCCTCGCCCAGCATTTCCTTATAGCCAAGTATAGAGAATATAAAGATGGTCTGCAAAATAGCGAGCACTGGAGTTGACAGCAATCATTAGATTCACCGTAGGTCTGACCACTTACCAGCAAAAATACTGGGCTTATATATGTCCAGCAGATGCGCCAGAAGATACCCGGCTTGGCACCCAGCATCTGCTCCACATCAGCACTGAAGCGATCAACGCCATAAAACCAAAACACGCCAGCTGCTTCAACGAACACCACAAAGAGAATGGCCAGACCGGGTCCATAGACATTCAAAAAGTTCACTAAAACCACTCCACCCTGGAAATCAGATGGAGACGAAAATATATTTGTTTAATTTGCAGTCTCCGCTGAAATGTCTTGGCATGCCAGCAAAGTATTGCATCTACTTATAATATACCCCCAGGAGATCTAAGTGAATACTCCATTGCCTATAAAAGAAATCGCCCTCTTGCCATTTCTACGTATCATTACTCCACTTTGTACAGGCAAACGAATATAATATACATTGCCGATTGTTATTTAACAGCTTCAGACCCCGCAAAACGAAGCGAAGAGAATGATGCAGTTCTCCAAGCTATGGTTGATAAATGGATGCAGGCGGAGTACCAGTTAAGATATGCATATAAATTGAATTTCTTGATCCATTGACCGATACTCAAGTCGAGTGGTCAAGTTAAATATATGAAAGATACTAAATTACAATTTCAAATGTAATCAGACAAAGTGGCGTTGGGCGGACAGACAGAGTGTTTGACCAACCAGCTAATATGTTTGGGTGGGGTATGTGCTGGGCAGGCGAAGAGCAAACAAGCCAATGGACCACTTACCCCACCTCCCGCGCTCATCCCACCTGGCCCACCTGACAGCTAATAAAAATGCAGAAACACAAGCAGAAGTAAACCAACCGGGCAGCTAAGTAAGTATGTGAGATTATCTGAAGGAACGATGGAAAGCACTTAATATGGCAATCCATCGTTTTTTGCTCCATATAAACTGGCATATTCAAACAGCCAGCCAGTTCCGCAAGTTCACTCAGTCCCTTATCCGGATGAAAGACAATTGCCACTCACGGTCGGGCTGCGTTTAATGAGCCCTGTGAAGCCTCCCACCATGAGTAGCAGTAGTAGGAGAGTACGTTGCTCGCCCTTAACAGTTAATTAAAAGAATCACTTCGTCTGATAGATAAGCGACAGCAGCTCTACATACTTTTACTTACATAGGTCATTGTGGGCAGCGCGCAGAGAAAGATAAAGGCGAGCAGCAGCAAGACAAACAATTCTCGTCGTCGTCCAATCACACGGGGATACTCATCGCAGAGTGCTGTTATCATCGCCTCCAGTCCGCCAAACGTGCTGTCCAATCCCAGCGTGATGAGCATTAAAAAGAATATAATGCTCCAAAAGACCGAGCCACTCATGGTAGCTATTGCCTCCGGATAAACGATAAAAACTAAGCCAGGTCCCTCCAAGCCCACCTTATCAATCGAAGTCTTCTGCACATGGGCCATATAGCTAGTAGGCGAGAAGAGATTTTGTGGTTAAAATATTAAAATATTATATTATATATATGTATATATTATTGAATATTGCACTAGGTATTTGCTTAGCTATGCTCGTAAGAGATTTATTCGAGCTCCACAAAAAAGGATTCGTAATTTATATATTTTAATAAAAACAAGTAAGAAGGCTCTAGTCGAGACGGCTCGACTACAAGATACCCTGAACTCTGCAAATAAACTAATACAATTCTTCTTTAGGGACGTATAAGCGCGCCGTGGCTTGGGGGTGGGTTGAGCTGAACTTTGGCCGCGTATAACTCCATTTCTAGATGGACGGACTTCATGAAATTTTTGGAATATATAATTAGTATCCAAATGTGTATATTTGCCAAATTGCAAGTCTTTAGTATTTTAAATGCGTTTTTATTTTCAAATGGGAGCGAATGGGGCGTGGCACAGCAAATCTGAAAATTTCAGCATCTTCGTATTCATATTACCCATCTACATCGAACGGTGTAGAAACCTTGCTTTAAAAAACGCAAGAGTAAACGAACTTGACTCTAATCTCTTCAAAATAAATTTTAATGCCAATTCCTTTATATATATATATATATATATATATATATATATATATATATCATACTAGATGATAAGCTAGAGAATTGCAATTTGGAATGTATACTCGCGGTGACAACCCAAGTTCAACAAGTAAGAAGGCTCTAGTCGAGACGACTCGACTACGAGATCCCCTGAACCCTGCAAAAAAAAAGTGATACTCTTCTTCTTTACGATCGCATGAGCGCGAGCTCTGCTAACCGCGCAGTTGCTGCCGTGGATTGGGGGTGGGTTGGGCTATATTTTGCATGCCTATAACTCCATTTCTAGATGGACGATCTTATTGAAACTATGTGCCAAATTTCAAGTCTCTAGTATTTGAAATGCGTTTTTTGCAAATTGGGGGCGAAGGGGGCGTGGCATCCAAAATCTGAAAATTACATAATCTGCGTATTCATAATATCTATCTAAATATGCAAATACGAAGTCTTTAGCTAAAACGGTGAAGAAGCTATGCTCAAAAAACCAAAAAAATTGAAACGAATTTTCGATTTCTTCTTAGAATCATAACATTAACTCGCATGCAAAATTTCAGCTTTCTAGCTTTAAAGGTGTAGAAGATACGATTTTCCCGATTTGCCACGCCCCCAATGGGCGTAGATATATCCGCCATAGCTTTTTGAACGTGGGTTGTCACCCCAAGTATACATTCCAAATTGCAATATCTAGTATGATAGCTTGCCTATGGGCGGAAGAGTTTTCCGATTTGCCACGCCCCTAGTGGGCGGATCGGGAAAATTTTTACACTTTATAATTCGGGAGCATATATGAGTATATGTTTAAAATTTCAAGTCTCTAGCTCTAATAGCGCCGAAAAATATTGCGTTCATACGGACGGACAGCAAGACGGACATTACACAAACCCAATATACTTTTTTCCCTTCGGGAACAAAGTATAAAAATAAAATTTATAAGCTTTCGATTAATAAACAAAAAGTTTCCAGTGGGATTCGAACCCAGGTCATTTTGAACTAACATGTAATCGTTAGCTAAACCCACTGTTAAAAGACTCAGTAGGTTACGTTTGCAGTTCCGTTACTTTTGATGTTAACTAACAGACCCCCTGTGACGTCACAGGGTCCTAAGTGTGCGCTGTTATTCAATTGGATACTCCGCGGGCACTGATGCAGAGATCCTCCTAGTGCTCATAAGCAGCCAAAATAAGTTGTTTTGCAACGAATTCGAATAGTAAGAACCATTAAAATGATCAATTCTTACTTTTATTTACTTAAAATACAAAAACTTATTAGATAATGGAAGAAAGTGTGAGGCCTTCTGGCAGCAGCAACAGCAGTTTCTAAATGGGTAGTACGTCCGAAGAAATGATCAGAAGGCATGATTTTTTTAATTTTCGGCATAAGTATTGTTTATAAATGCCAATATATTTAAATATTCAAATAGAGTACATGTTGAAGTCATATCAAGCAAGCTGCTGCTCACGCCTGCTTCCATGTCGAAAAAAAGCCCAAAGACCGAAATAAAATTTATGTATTAATTAAAAAACCCAAAAAGGACTGAGACTATAAGTAGTCAAACATAAAGAAACAGATAATATGGTTCAACCAGCCATCAGATATCTTGGTAGAAGCTAAAAATGCCGCACCCAATCTTTGGCCAACAGATTTCTAATATGATGAATGAATATGATAGATATAATGATGTGGATTGATGGGAAATGATTAGTATATGTTATTACTAGTTACTTCTGTAAAATAAAGTCGTTTAAAATAAAGTTTAAGTTATATAAGATGAAGGTATTGGCGGTTGATCGCATTATCTTCAGCAATAACTGCCTAGAAAGAGGCTTAGAGTACAAAATTTTCAAAAACCCTTAAATTGTCAGATTCGTGAATCTATATAGAACTTAAAATTGGCAACTTGAATCGCCTTAATTAAGTCTACTAGTTTTAAGATAGTTAACAGTGCCAAAATTGCCTAATTTTCATACAAACTTAAGCGCGCCAGACCCCCTGTGACGTTTCACTGTTAACTTAACAGACCGCTTTGCATAACCTAGTGTTACTCAATCGTGAGCTAAACCTAAATCAATTCACAGCTGATGAGCGGATCAGCTGATCTGCAGCTTGTGACGAAACAAAACAATGTATACACACTTGGATGTGTATACACTTACAAACAGCTGTTTACATGCATGCATAGAAAAATTGCTTACCACGCAGCGTGGCAAATCGGAAAAGCAGTTTCTAGTGCTTAAATGCACAATTTATATACGTATGTTTATAAATATCTTATTATCAGTTGGCGCTAGCAGCAAGCATTTTATTATAAATATAATAATATAAAATACACAAATATAAAACAAAATTAAAAAATAACAAGTAAGAAGGCTCTAGTCGAGACGGCTCGACTACGAGATACCCTGAACCCAAAAAAGGTAAAACTCTTCTTCTTTACGCGCGTATAGGCGCGCGCTCTGCTAACCGCGCCGTGGCTCCATTTCTCCATTTCTCCATTTCTCCATTTCTAGATGCATGATCTTGATGAAATTTTCAGATTAGATACAATAGATTAAGAATATCTAAATGTATCTATGTGCCAAATTTCAAGTCTCTAGTATTTGATATGCGTTTTTTGCAAATTGTGGGCGAAGGGGGCGTGGCATCCAAAATCCAAAAACTACATAATCTGCGTATTCATAATATCTATCTAAATATACAAATTTGAAGTCTTTACCTAAAACGGTGTAGAAGTTATGCTCAAAAAACAAAAAAAATTGAAACGAATTTTCGATTTTTTATCGATAATTTGGAAATGGGATGAGTTATCGAAAAAACAAAACAAACTCGTACTGCGTAGCTAACATACGAGTGTTCATGTAAAATTTCAGCTCTCTAGCTTTTGTAGTTTCCGAAATCTCGACGTTCATACGGACGGACGGACGGACGGACAGACGGACAGGGCTCAATCAACTTATTTTTTTATGCTGATCAAGAATATATATACTTTATGGGGTCTGCGACGTCTCCTTCTGCCTGTTACATACATTTTCACAAAACCATTATACCCTGAATTCCCATTTTCAATGGGTTCAGGGTATAAAAATTTGTGGAAAAAGTTTAGTGCGGGAATCGAACCCATGCACCTACATATGTGCAGCTTGCATACCGTTTACCACCAGCGCCACTGTATTAACTAAAACCAAATAAGGCACTGCTAGAGCGCCTTTTGACAAAACTAAAAAAAAAAACAAGTAAGAAAGCTGTAGTCGAGACTGCTCGACTACGAAATCCTCTAAGCCCTTCTTCGAACGAATAATATTCCAAGAACTATTCGATTCCTGTCTGCACGCATGCAAAACCACGCGCACACATAGACGCTGACCTACGCTTGTATGCATGTATGTGTGTATGCATGTGTGTAAGCATTGTAAGCGTCTTGCTGTCTCGCTGCTTTGCTGCTGCGTCGCATGGATTTTGATGAGGAAACTTTGATGATTAATAATTCTGTTTCTAGATGGACAATCGTATTGATATCTTCAGATTATGATTGTGATATTCAGATCTATATGCTAAACCAAACTGCATGTCTCTAGAATTTGAAATGCATTTTTTTCATATTTGAGGGTGGTGGGGCGAAGTGGGGACCGGAATCCAAAATCTGACAAAAACCGAAATTGTATTAAATTTGTATCTATATATATGCAGAAGACTAGGAGACTCTAACTCTAAAGATGAATTAGCTAGAATTTGATAACTGGTTCCCGATAAATTCGTTTATCGATAACTTTGCAAATATAAAAGTTATCGAATTTCTGAAACAAACTCGTACTGCGCGTGCAAAATACGAACATAACACAAAAAGAATGAACTCTCTAGCTTTTGTATCTTCGGTAATCGACGCGTTCAAACATACGGACAGACGGACGGACGGACAGACGGACATGGCTATATCAACTTTTCTCGTCACCCTGATCAAGAATATATATACTTTATGGGGTCTGCCACGCCTCCTTCTGCCTGTTACATACTTTTAACAAAACCATTATACCCTGATTTAAAGATTTAAAGATCTATCGAAAAATTCACAATTCAGTCACAATTCAATTGCCGAAATACTATTTCGATTATTAAATGTTTATTACATAAATAAACGGCACCTACAGGAACAGATTCTCGCGCAGTTAGTTGCGCCTGACTGCAACGTTCTTACTTGTTTTGTTTTGTTTTGTTTTGATTGATTTTCGCCAAAATGTGTAAAAAATTCATTTCAAATACTAGAGACATGCATGACATGAGTATCATATTCATAATCTGAAGAGATGAATACGATTGTCCGTCAAGAAACAGAATTATTAATCAATAAAGTTTTCACAGCAAAACCTAAGTGGCGCAACAAGAGAGGCAGCGAGACAGCAAGACCCTTGCAATGCTCACACACAAGCGTAGATCAGCGTGTGTGTGTGCGCGTGATTTTGCATGTGCATATGTATATCGAAACGAGGAATTCTTGGAATATGATTCGTTCGAAGAAGGGCTCAGGGGATTTCGCAGTCGGGCAGTCTATAGAATATAAAACGTGAAACATCTTTTAATAGATCCTTGCTTCTAAATTTAATGAAAAAACGATATTATTCTTATATACTCACCCCAAGACCGAAAATATAACGAATCCAGCCAGAAAACTTGTCAGACAATTGATGCTGCTGGTTATGAGAGCATCGCGATAGCAATTGTTGTTAAACTTATTATAACTGGACAGGGCAAGCAGCGTACCAAACCCAGGGCCCAGAGAGAAAAAGATTTGTGAGGCAGCATCGATCCATACCTTGGAGTTCTTCAACTTGTGCCACTCGGGTGTCAGGTAATACTTGATGCCCTCATCAGCGCCAGGCAGGGACACGCCGCGCACCAACAATATAATTAGCACGACATACGGTGCCAGAGCCGTGACCCAGACGACTTTTCCAGCACTACGAACACCTTTCCAAAGTGAGAAGTAGACGAGCACAAAGACCCCAAATACACAAAGTGCCAAGGTGGGCTTGACAGGCCCCATGAAGTCCAGGCCGTTGCTCTTGTAGCTCTCCAGAACTCGACGCCTGCGGTATTTAGTTATGGGCACGTGGGTTGATGTACAATATATGATATACTGTATGATATATGTACTTGTATGAATATCTTACTCGAAGAACTCCTTGGCCGGTGATGTGGCCAACTCCGTGAAGTTCTCACTTGTAACAGGCATACAATTCTGTGTGTTCCAAGGATTGTCACACGAAGTCCACGGCAACTTGGAAGTAAAAGAGGCGAACAAGTAATACACCGCCCAGCCAATGATCGTGTTGTAGTACATGCCCATATAAATGTCGATCAAGCAAATAGCATAGCCAACACCTGGGGTGAAGAAGAAGCGCGTATGTGAACAAAAGTCTATATTAATTGATACTCGCGGTAGACTCACTTAATTTATAGAAAATCCATTTCAAATATAATCAAATTACTCTTTCATATTCATATTCATATCTGTGATCTTATATATTTCTTCATTTTCATCGTTCACGATCGGAATTAATGACACAGACAACAACAATTACACGCTGTGGGGAACTATGGCAATAGATATATGTAATTTATGAATGTTTTATTATTGACCGACATTCTATCGTATTTTCATAAATTCCGCTTCAAGTGCAACCCATTAAGCTACTTTCAAGGTACAGTTAAAGAAACACACATACCTATGTGTATATAAATACATGTATGTATGAATGTGCGTGTGCGTGTGTGCGTAGCTGCAGAGTAGAATTGTCAATCTCTGATTGATAACGATGAGAGAATTCATCAACTTCAAATATTCCCACGTGACATTTTACAGATTCCTGCTTATTGGACACGACATGGAGGTGGAATGCTTCTCTAAAATGTCTTCACGGACTCCATAGTAAGGCATCTAGATACAGCTGCTATGCACCTTTCTTTCCTCTCGATGCCTTCCACATTTATTTGATGATGCCAATAAGACACGTCACATGATTTGCTGTTGGTTTGTAGCCAACGCCTTACTCAGACTTCACCACAAGCAATTTTTATTTTACGCTTGATACCCTGTACCAATTGACATACAAGGCGTGGTGTAATTAAATCTATATTGGTTGCATAGATGTAACCAAATCAAATTATTTTAAGTTTATAAAGATCTATCATGATTCTTCAGAACATATTATGAAATCACATTGAAGTAGGAAGAGTTTAAAAAATAAATGTTAAGCAACAATTATTTTTACTTCTACAAAAAAATAAATCATTTTTTAATTTATAAATAAGAATTTAATATAATATTGTCATATGTTCCAAATACTATCTAATATGCCTTATTCACACTCAAAATGTCACTAATGAAAGTATATATATACAAAATATGCTAGGTAATAGGGTATACCTAGGTCGAGCACTTTCTTCCCTCTTTCTATTTTATACCTTTGTGAGGGTCCGCGTATATATATATATATATATATATATATATGCGTGTGTGTGTGTGTGCGTGTGTGTGTGTGTGTGTAAATGCTTTTTTCTCATTTCTATTCAGTTTTAATCGCCTGGCAGAAAGTTGCCTCAAAGGTTTCTCTAGAGCAAACACTTGTTGAGCAAATGATGACTGCCACAAAGTAATGTTTGCCGTTCAGCTCAGGGCCAGAGGCCCGGCGGCTCGGAGGCTCGGAGGCTCAGAGGAGCTCCGGATGCGAAATATGGGAGTGGGCTCTAGTGAGTCAGCAAAAAGTTGGTGCAACTTTAAAGCACTGTCAGCCGCAGGATAAATCAACTTGTATGAGAGCAAAATCCATTTGGCAGCATTTTGTTTGCCATTTAATGAAATTATCAACTTGATACGCAAAACTTTCGAGTGTCTTCGTATCGAGATAAGTCAATTTGTGGAGGAGCAGGAGGTGGCAGCAAGCTGCACAATTAAATTAGAGCTTCTAGTGCGCCTGATTTGTGCCCTATTCAAATTTGAATTTAACTTGAATGCGGCGTTAATTGCTGCAACAAATTCCAGTCTGGCTTATCAGCTCACTTGACTCAACTCAAAACCGACTCGGCCCCATTCCGATAACGTCATCAGCAGCAGTAACAACAGAAGCTGAGCAAAACAATGGAAACAATTTCCCTGCGGGTGCCTATGTCCAAAATATCACTTAATACAGCTCTCTCCTCTTTCTGTTTCAATCCGGCTTGCTCGCATCGCAGCCATCAGCAACATCAAATTCAAACGCCAACTGCGTTCCTGTTGCTCTTTAGAGCCCTCAGCACTGAGTGAACACGTGAGAGTAGCACATTTGATATTAAATTTAATAGAAATATATAAATTTGCGTGTGTAAATACGCTCTCATTACTCTTTGCTGCAGGGCATTTAACTGCACAAATATTGAATGTAATTTCAAGATGATGATGAATTCGAACATGCATTTTGTATATAATGTCGTTTCTTGCCTGCGTGGCCTATATTAAATATTTGTAATTCTTTCATGTGGAACGGGCATCAAAATAAGGTAATAAAAACAGATAGGTACACGGGAAAGAGTGAATTTGATATATAAAAAAAAAAAAAAAAAACACTTTAAAAATTTGTTTTCAGTCAGTATTTTAAAAAATGTTAATACAAATAATTGAGAAAATGCGGCTCTGGGTTCCCGATTTGAAAATCCCCTGAATTGCGAATTTCCATTGATAGCATGGCGTGATAGCAAAAATCAAAATATTAGATTATCTCCGAATTCATTACACTTATAAAATACAAGTAAGAAGGCTCTAGTCGAGACGGCTCGACTACGAGATACCCTGAACCCTGCAAAAAAGTGATACTCTTCTTCTTTACGCACGTATAAGCACGCGCTCTGCTAACCGCGCAGTTCTCTTGTATCTTCGAAAATCAAATAGAAAAGATTAAATAATAATAAAAAAGAAAGAAATAATAAAAAAAAAAAAATAAAAATAAAAATTATAAATTATGAAGTCCTTGGCGAGGCTAGAACCTTCGACACCCTAATATTCGTTGCATCTGTCTAGCCATCTACACCACGGCTCACTTAAACGGCAGAGTAGCGAAAACGAATGAAATTCGCCATATACGAAAGAAACACTAAAGCAGTGGCTGAAAATACAAATACAATTCAAAGACAATTCTAACGGAATTCAAAAACAATTGTGATTCTTAGAATATACACGCATAGCAACATAGAAAACAGCCCAAGACTTTTTGTGTGTATACATACATACATACATATGTGCACACGCATACGAAAATTGATTTGCATTACTCAACGTTGCTTGCATTTCCATTGTTATTTTAATTGTTTTAAAATTTTTAAAATCGATAATGGAATGTAATGAGAGTTCAGCATATGATCTACATATTCTATTTAACATTTTAGGTTTTTTTTAGAAATAATAACTCTTTTACAATTAGCTTTACATGCACAAATATGTACATATGTACATATGTACGATTGCAGCTTGCTGCGCCACATGGGTTTTGATGAGAAAATTTTATGGACTAATAATTCTGTTTATAGATGGACAATCATATTGATATGTTCAGATTAAGATTATGTTATTCATATCTATATGCCAAACCAAACTGTGTGTCTCTAGTATTTGAAATGCATTTTATACACATTTGGGGGTGGTGGGGCTAATTGGAGACCGGAATCCAAAATCTGACAAAAACCGAAATTGTATTAAATTTGTATCTATATATATGCAGAAGACGTGGAGACTCTAACTCTAAAGGTGAATTAGCTAGAATTTTAAAACTGGTTCCCGATAAATTCGTTTATCGATAACTCTGCAAATATACAAGTTATCGAATTTCTGAAACAAACTCGTACTGCGCGTGCAAAATACGAACCTAACACAAAAAGAATGAACCCTCTAGCTTTTGTATCTTCGGAAATCGACGCGTTCAAACATACGGACAGACGGACGGACGGACAGACGGACATGGCTATATCAACTTTTCTCGTCACCCTGATCAAGAATATATATACTTTATGGGGTCTGCCACGCCTCCTTCTGCCTGTTACATACTTTTAACAAAACCATTATACCCTGATTTCCCATTTTCAATGGGCTCAGGGTGTAAAAATTGCACAGTCTAGCTTTAAAAGTATTCAAATTCCACATAGAAAACGAACTTTGGATACGTGAGTATGCTTCTACAATTTAAAGTCTATATCCACTCAGCTCGTTGCTCTGATCAATATATATCTCAAAATTCTGCATAGAGATTAGATATATTAAAAAATTTATTTCAAATACTAGAGAATTTGGCACATACGTATGAATATCATAATCACAATCTCATAGTTTGATTACGAAAGTCCGTCTACATTTGATTATGAAAGTACAAGAATTTTATTCATCAAACAAGTAAGAAGGCTCTAGTCGAGACGGCTCAAATTCAAAATACCCTGAGTCCTGCAAAAAAAAAAAAAAAAAACACGAATACTCTTCTTTGCGGACATATAAGCGCACGCTCTTTTAACCGCAGCTTGGGGTTATACTTTGAACACTTCTATATGGACGATCTTCCTTTGCCTGCCAAATTACAATTATCTTTTGTACTAGAAATACATCTTTTTTTTCAAATTGTTGGCGAAGGGGGCGTGGCATCCAAAATCTGAAAATGAACTATTAAGTAAAAAAGTAATCGAATTTTAGACTTTTATCCTAATAGGAAACGAGATGCGTTATCGAAAAAACAAAATAAACTCGTGCTGTGTGACTAGCTTACGACTATTCATGTATAATTTCAGCTCTCTAACTCTTGTAGTTTCCGAAATCTCGAGTGCGTAAAGAAGAAGATTATTAGTTTTTTTTTATTCAGGGTTCAGGGTATCTCGTAGTCGAGCAGCCTCCACTAGAGCTTTCTTACGTTTTTACTAAATTGACCGAAATTCAATAGAATATGGAGATCGTATACTCAAAACTTTATGGAAATCTGTTAAGTAGAAAATAAGTTGTTAAGCAAAACGATTGGCCTATTGGCAAAGCTGCCAAGCAAAGCCGAACGTTCGCATTTTTCCTGTAAAGTTGCACGCATATATAAGTGAAGTCTTCAGTAAATTATTTTTAATTATTATTTAAATGCAACCGATTTAATGGTCATCTGAAATCAACGTTGAGGGCAAGGAAATGGGTAATCTAGTTCCAGCATTATCCTAAAGTTCACTCACCCTTTAATGCGGGACAAATGCGCTTCCAGATGCTGATGCAGCCGCAGCGATGGAACTGACCCAAGGCCAGTTCCATGTAGAACAACGGCAGACCGCCAAAGATGAGGAAAATGCAATAGGGCACCAGGAAAGCTCCGCCCCCATTTTGATAGCAGATGTAGGGAAAGCGCCAGACGTTTCCCAAATCTACGGCAAACCCGATTACGGCCAAAAGGAACTCGGCTTTTTGTCCCCAAGTTTCACGATGACGCTCCGTCACGGAAACGACCAAAACGTGCTGCAAATATAAGGTGACAAGACATGTTTCCCATCATCGTCGCATAAGACTTCATGAGAATATTGGATTCACCTCATTATTGCCAAGTCGTGGAGCCAGAGGATCGGTGACTTTAGCGGGTGTCCTGTTTTCGCCGTCGTCGTCGTTGGAGTCATCCTCGTTGTTGGGCAACTCCTTGTTGCCCCACGGCGTGGCTGTTGAATCACTGGCCATGACAGCGCTGTGTCCGAACTCCATGCTGTTGTCCTTTCTGTTGCGTTCCATACTGCTGTTGCGAGTATCTGGTTGTGCCTGTACGGGCATTGTGGCCGAATACGGCGATCGCGGCACTAGCGTGGCCAGCCGGACACTACCCTGCCCTGCCACAGGTTGCGTTTGCGGTTGTGCCAGAGCCAAAGCTCTAAATGTACCACTCTCTTTTTCTGCTCGCTCCGTCTCCCACTCTCACTCTATTTTTTTGTGTCTGTCTTTGTCTCTGTCTCCGCTTCTATCTCTGTCGCACACAAGCTCTATTTCACTCGGTCTCAGTTTTAATTGCGTGGTCTGCTGTGCTCCGATTATGGCACTTGGCCTTCAGTGTTTGCATGCTGCAGGGCACGTCCTATACCGCGGGCGTGGCACTGACCTTGAACCATCAATTGCGTTTGCCATCAACTGAAAGCGGTTAAAGAATTACTCGTGACTTCAAATGATGAACACGCAATCAAGCTCCACACACATACAAGCAAACACACACACATACATATATGTAAGCACACCTATGGAGAATGGTTTTGAACTATTTTTTACTCGATTAATATACATATATATTTTACTCGAATATACATATACATATATTTATTCAAAGAAATTACCATGTGGTAAGGTGATTCATGACAATAATAATCGTAAGTATATATGTATGTATATCAAACATATAGATGAATAATACTAAAACTTTCTACTGCAAATAATATATGTAAATATATATGTACATAGTATATATAATTTGTAAAAGACATTTTTTTCCCTTAACATTTTCTGACAACTTCTAGCACATAAATATAATCCAATAACAAGTACGAAGGCTCTAGTCGAGACGGCTCGACTACGAGATACCCTAAACCCTGCTAAAAACAAGTAAGAACGTTGCAGTTAGGTGCAACAACTGCGAGATACTCTGTTCCCATAGGTGCATTTTATTTATTTTATAAACAATTAATAAAAGATATATTTCAGCAATTAGCAAACGTTCATGGCAAGCAACAAACGTTTTTCCTATACATACATACATACAGATTTACACATGTACACACAATACGGGTATACACACGACTTTCTATGTATGCATACAAAAGTTTGTATGCTAAAATTTCTATGAATTGTGACTGAATTGTGATTTTTTTATCGTTATTTTAGTTTTGTCAAAAGGCGCTCTAGCAGTGCCCTATTTGTTTAGTTAATACAGATTGGACCGTGGCAGTGGCATGGCATGTATATATGTATGTATGTGTGCACAGATGTTTGTATACACATTCCAAGAGTTGCGATTGCATTGTTTTGTGTCGTCACAAGGTGCAGATCAGCTGATCCGCTCATCAGCTGTGAATTTATTTAGTTTTAGCTAACGATTACATGTTATTTTAAGTGACTTGGGTTCGAGTCCCGCTGGAAACTTTTTGTTTATTAATCGAAAACTTATAAATTTTATTTTTTTAAATTCATTTATATTTTTATATTTATGTTAAAATTTTTTCTGCCATCTTAGTTATTACTACTGAGCTATTATAAGCATGAATAATGAAAGTAACTTCTTTGCCGAATTGCCACGCCCCCAGTGGCGTATAGTTTGTAACGCGTGAAGAATCGAAACGAAACATTCTTGGAATATTCGTTCGAAGAAGGGTTCAGAGGATTTCGTAGTCGAGCAGTCCCGACTGCAGCTTTCTTACTTGTTTTTTAATTTATTGCTTTTTTTCCTCTTTTTTCCTAACCAATTTAACATTTGGGTAATGTATGCACAATCAAGTGTTGTTCATTGTAGTTGATTAAAACCAA